>JAJEJO010000121.1:367074-416823 GCA_020662805.1 Glaucomys volans | reverse complement strand
GCATGCATGCAGGAAGAAAGCATCTAAACTCTACTTTCCTAGCAAATTTCCAGTATGCAATGCTTACAGTAAGTTTTATTAATCAAACAAAACAAGACCACACATCTGGAAAGGTGTTTTCTGGAGGCTGAAAGAAGACACTGCCTCTGAATCAGAGGTTAAAAGAGCAGGCTGGGTCTTGGCAAAACTGGAGGGCAGGCGGAGTTTGCTCTTAAGCCTGTCCTGTGCCCCTTGTTGTGTTGATCTGCTTTTTCTTACAAGAGCCCACAGACCTCTCTTGGCGGAGGGGCTAAGGTAAGGTCCCTGCAGCCCTGGGAAGGTTGTCATTAAGTCTGCTGAAACACAGCAACAACAGGCAGATCAACAGGAGAAAAAGCCTACAGGGGTGCTAAACCGCAAGTGGACGAGTCCAGCAAAGTCTGAAGCAAACAGCGAGCGGAGAAGGACTGAAGCTCCAATAGCGTTTGGAGCTACAGAGACACCTGGGGGCTTCTGGTGGGTAGTGGTGACAGGAACTCGGGGAGGGGGCAGGCAGGAGATGCGTGATGAGCAAGGTTGTCCTGGGGTGCCAGGTGGCCTCAGGGAGCTGCCCTTGGAAGCACTGGGGAAAAGTCTGCCTGCTATCCTGATTGTCTTCCTTGTGGAGGTCCTTCCTGGAGGCCTCCTGGAGGCCTCAGGGAAGCCTTCCCTGCCCTCTGGTGGGGAAGGAGGGCTGCCAGGAGGTCAGCTTTCTAGTTCACAGGACTCAGCCTGTCAAAGCTCCCTACTTTGGGGTACCATTTTCTGAGCCCCAGTATAGTTCCTGGGGTAAGGGAATCCCCACCATGGCTGTCCCCTGAAACTCTAGGCCTCCCCTCCCACTTCTACCCAGTTTTAACCCTTACAGGCCTGTGGCTTTGCCCAATGGGAACTCTGCTTTCATTCGCTTGGATTCTCTGTAACACAGCCCTAGGATAACGAGGAGGCATCCTTGCCCTCGACATTAATGCACAGATGCTGCTGGAGACTCTGAGGTGAATCGGGTGTTAAAGACCATACCCCACTCTACTGCCAGTCTCAGGTCACCCGTCTTTGTTGACTCAGGGCCTTGCTGAAGTCCTAATGCCAAGGATAGGAGAACGCAGTGAAGCCCAGGTGCCCTTTGACTTTACATTGCAAAATGGGCCCTCTGCTGCTGGGTGGCAAGATTCTCAGTTCCAGAAGGAGGGAGCCAGGGCCTGGGGTGAGGATCTTTCTGAAGAGGAAAAACTTTACCACCACTTGGTTTGCTTGGTCCTCCAGCAGTATCTCAAAGTTGCTACAAAGTTGCTCATTTCATTGTGAACCAAAGGAGCCCCTGGTGTTCAGAGTTCTGGGGAAACCATGTTTGTTGGAAATGCTCATGCTTTTTCATGGCTCAGATTAGAAGAAAATTGTAGTTATTCCTCAATCAAAAGGTGTTCTCCACTCTTGAATCATTGTCACCTCTTAGAATATTCTGAAGTGGCATGAAGAACTCAGAAGCTGCAGGTTTAGCTGTGTGAATCTACCAGGATTTCTTCCCATGGCTATTTTCAGTTTTTCACAAAACCAGGACACTCACACTAATGTCATCAAAGAAAACTGATTTCACGAGTCGAATTTAGAAACTTCAAGTATTGTTCATGCTTTTCAAAAAGTGAATGGTTTCTTTTTCCAGCATCTATTTGATTGGAAGAATAATTTTGGTCCCTTATAGATAGGGTTGTTGATTTCATCCCAGGTAGAACCTAGAATTGTCCCCATCCGTTTGGGATACTTTGAAAGACTTTGTTCAACCAGACACAGACTGAGCCGCACAGATAGGGTCCCTGTTGTCATGGGCCTTCAGTCCTGGTTAGAGACAGGGAGAGGAAAAATAGTCCATTCTGCTGGGTAACTCAGGAATTCAAAGATACCACGCACAGTCGTGCAGAATGTGCACACGCTCCATTCACACTGCCTGAGTGAATGTTGCCCCGGGGTTGTGCACTGCCCAGCCTGTGCAACAGTATGGGGCAGCCCTGTACACTTCAGATAATAAAAAAAAAAGCTATCAGGAAAATAAAAAGGGGACTGGTTCCCGGTGGGAGTCAATAGTACAGATCTGGTGGGGAGGAAAAGGCTGACTAAGAAGATACCATTTGAATCGAAGATGGAGCAAGTCATGCAAAGACCCATGGGAAAGGACTGCAGGCAGAAGGAGCGGCTGGGGTAATGGAGAAGAGTCCTCCAAGACCTCCACACCAACCCTGAATCCTGTGAACTTGCAGCCGTACGTAGTGAAAGACTGTGTAGGTGATGCAGGCTGAGCCAGGTGAGCCGGATGTGATCCTAGGGGACCTCATCAGAGGGAGGCAGGCAGGTCAGAGCAAGTGGTCCAAGACGTGCCATGACCGCAGAGACTGGAGTGAGGCCAACAGAGGCCACAAGCCAGGGATCAGGGAAGGCGACATCCCGATCTCTACCTGGGACACTCGCCTGCACTTGACCTCCACAACATGAAGATGGTAACTGGTGCTAGGTCACTCAGTGTGTGGTGATCTGTCCCAACAGTGAGGGGGAGTCTAGTACAGATGCTCAGGTAGAGTGAGGAATGGCAGGGAGTGGGCTCGGTCTACGCGAGGGAGGCTGAGGTCAGAGGAGGGCCAGGGTCAGCTGCCCGGGCCTGATGGGCCACTGAAGGATTCCGGGGCACATTCTGAAGTCAGTGGAACCAATGGAGGGTCTGAAGAGAGGGAGAGCATGTCTTGACTTTCTTTTCTGGAAGGTCATGCTGGTTGCTCTTGAGAACATCTGAACGGGGACAGAGGCTGTGGGCAAGCATTGCGGCAGTCGGGTCTGAAGAGAAGTGACCAGGTCGGGAGACGTTGTGAAGTGTCAGGTGCAGGCAAAAAACCAGGGTACTGCTTGCCAGGCAAGGAGACTGGTTCAGACAGGTTTTCTGTGCAGAAAGGAATGGACTAGGATGAGGACGGGAGGGAATGGGAGGGACAGGAAGAAAGGCCAGGGTCTGGGGGCCTGTGTCTGACTGGCTCCTGAGATGGACAGCAGTTATTCTTTGCACTGGTTTACGGCCCCAAACCCAGATGTGGTATCCAGAGAGACTGGGGTGAGCATCAGGTTCATCAAAGTTCTGGTGGGGTCAGCGTCCCCCCAGCCAGGTGGGCAGATTCGTACACCTGTGCTCAAGACGTGCATAGGTTTTAGTTTAACAAGAGGCAGAGTCAACAATGTTTGCTGACAGATTGGACGCAGGAAGAGAGCACAAGAAAGGAACCAAAGTTAATTCTCAGGTTTGGGCTGACCTAACTGAAGGTGGAAAAACAGAAGGAGCAGGTTTATTGGGAGAATGAAGAGTTCTGTTTGGATATTTGAGGTTGAGATGCCCACTTGACATTCAAGTGGGAATGTCAGGTAAGATTGTGGACATTTGGGTCTGAAGTTTAACAAGAGTCCTGGGCCGGGGATGAACATTTACAAGGGACCTACATACACATGGATTTTAAGAAATCGACCATAAAGTGGTGTGATTTACATAAAATTGCACATACTCACTTTAAATGTACAGATGAGTTTTGATAAACAGATACACCCACATAACCACTGCCACGGTGAAGACACAGAACTGTACCATCACCCCAGGGTTCTCTCTCCATCCTTTGCCGTCCATCTTCCCCTCACCTGGCCACAGGAAACAACTGTCCACTTTCTGACATTATTGATTACAGTTTGCCCATTTTGGAATTTTTAGAAATGGCACCATGCAATGCAACTTCTTCCATGTCTGCTTTCTTTCCCTCTCTTGGTGTTGTAGAGATTCATCCACGTTCTTGCATGTATCACAGTTTGTTCCTTTTTTATTGCTGAGCAGTGTTCCATTGAATGGATATACCACAATTTGTTTACCCATTTATCTGACAGGGAATATTTGGATTGTTCTGGTTTTAGCTATCCTGAATAAAGTTGCTCTGCATATTCACTTGTAAATCTTTTTGTGGACATATTTTTTTCATTTCCCATGGGTAAATATCTAGAAGTTGGGGCCATGTGATAACTTTACTACAAAATTGTTTCAAAGTAGTTGCTATGATTTACATTCCCACCAGGAATGTATGGAGCTTCCAGTTGCTCCACATCTTTACCAACACTTGGTTTTGTCTGTCTTTGTACATTTAGCCATTTTAGTGTAGTATGTAGGTGTGTCTCCTTGGGGTTGTAAGTTATTTCTGTGTTAGTCAGCTTTTCACCACTGTAACCAAACATCTAACAAGAAAAACTTAGATGAGAAAAAGTTGACATTGGCTTGTGGTTTCAGAAGTCTCAGTCCAGGGTTTGCTGGTTCTAAGTTAGAAGCATCATGGCAAAAGAAGCTCTCAACTCATGGCAGTCAGGAAAGAGAGAGAGAGAGAGAGAGAGAGGGAGAGAGAGAGAGAGAGAGAGAGACAGGACAGAAAGAGTCCAGAGACAGATATAGTCCCCAAGGCCATACCCCCAGTGACCTACTTCCTCCCGCCATGCTCCACCTACCTATGGTTACCACCCTGTAGTCCATTCAGATGATTAATCCATCAAATGATGGGCTTACAGCCCTCATGATCCTGTTTCGATCATTTTCCTTGAACATTGCATTGCCTTTTATGAACTTTTAGGGGAACATTCCAGATCCAACCCATAACAATTTCCAAGGATATCGAGCACTCATGTGCTTATTCTTACATGTTTTTTAGCAATGTGTCTGTTAAAATCTTTTGTCCATTTTTATTGAGTCATTTGTTTTATTTTAAAATTTTGAGAGCCTTATATATTTCAGGCACAAATTCTTTGTATATTTTAGATACACATTATTAAGAACTGGTTAGGAGATGTTCCCCTAAGCTCCTGCATTAATTCAGAAATGTAAATGATTAGACTATGAGAGCTGTCACCTAATTGGTCCATCCTAGGTTGAATGGACTGACCGGGTGGTCACTGTAGGTAGATGGAGTGTGGCTGGAGGAGGGGGGGTCACTAGGGGCATACCCTGCAAGGGTGCCTCTTCCCTGCTTCCTGACCCCATCCTGAGGTGAGCAGCTTTCTTCCCCTGGGCCCTTCCCCCAAGATGTGCTACCTCAGTCATCTTTCGACTCTGTAGCTATGAGCTTTCCCTTCTCTAAGTTGTTCCTGTCAGGCATTTTGGTCACAGTGACAAAAAACACACATCTACTATGGTTATTTTTTCCTCTATTACTTGACTTCTTATTTTCTTATGTTCTTTGCATAGTAGAAGACTTTAATATTGATGAAGTTCAATATGTCGGTATTTTTCTTCTACGGTTCATGTGTTTCTTATTCCATCTGTGGAATGTTTTTCTACCCCAAGATAACAAAGATTTGCTTTGGTGTTTTCTTTTAGTAGTTCTATGGTTTTGCATTTTATGTTCGGGTCTGTAACTCATTTCAAGTTAGTTTTTGTGTATGTTGTGGGAAAGAGTTGTGGCTCATATTTTTCCCATGTGGATATTCAGTTGTTCCAAAATATTTTGAAAAGGTCATCCTTTCTTCATTGATTTACCTTGGCAATTTTGTTGAAAGTCAGTTGATATGTGTGATTCTGTTTTGGGGTTTTTTATTCTGTTTCTTTATTTGTCCTTATAACAATACCACATAATCTTATTTAATATAGTTTCAAGTGAGCCTTAAAATCAGATAGGTGTAAGTCCTCCAACTTTGTTGTTCTAGTTATGTGCATTTCTATATACATTTTGGAAGTATCTTATCAATTTCTACAAAAATACCTTCTGGGATTCTAACTGGGATCACATTGAATCTGCAGACCAATTTAAGGAGATCATCATCTTAACAATGTTGATTCTTCTGATCCATAATCACTCTCAACTTATTTATGGTTTAAATTTTTTCCATGAGTGTTTCACAGTTTCCAGTATATTGTTCTTGCTAATTTGTTAAAAGTAACATGAGTATTTTTCTGATTTTAATGCTATTATGAGTGTATTTGATGTTTTAAAATTTTATTTTCAAGTTGTTCATTGTCATATGGGAAAACTATTGACAATAAAATTGTCATAAGAATTTTTTTTTTTTTTTTAGTACAGGGGATGGAACTCAGGGGCTCTTGGCCACTGAGCCCTATTTTGTATTTTATTTGGAGACAGGATCTCACTGAGTTGCTTAGGCCCTTGCTAAGTTGCTGAGACTGGCTTTGAACTTGTCATCCTCCTGCCTCAGCCTCCTGGGATTACAGGCGTGTGCCACTGCACCCTGCAGAATTGTCAAATTAACTTTTCAGTTTTAATAGCTTTTTGGTAGATTCCTAGGACCTCCTATAAACACATCATGTTGTCTGCACATGAAGACATTTAATTTCTTCTTTTCAATCAGTTTGTCTTTTTTTTTTTCTTGCCCTATTATAATGGCTAGGAACTCCAGCAGCAACGTTAACTAGTATGACTAGAAATCTTTGTCCTGTTTCCTGGGTTAAGGAAAAAGCATCCATTCATTTTATCATTAGGAATAAAATTGATCATAGTTTTTCCATTTCCCTTTCTGAGGAAGTTCATGCTGAGCACAAATGAATATTGAATTTGTCAAGTTTTTTTTCTATTATCAATTGAATATCTACTATCAATTATCATCTTGATTTGGTTTTCCCATTTCTTGTATAAATATGGTGAATCACACTGTTTTTCAAATGTTAAATAGCCTTTCATTCTTAGGGAAACCCTGCTTAATCATGAGATACTGCTGAATTTGATTTGCTACAAGTTTGTGGAGAACTTTGTTCCTTTGTGTTTAAAGTGTATTATCACCTAGATATGCTTCTTATGTCTTCATCAAGCTCTGCAATTAAGGTTATGCTGAGTTCCTCTACTACAATTTTATGAAAGAACCTATAAAAAGAGTGACATTATTCTTGCTTAAATTTTTGGTAGAATTCATGAAGCCATCTAATCTTGGATATTCTTTCTGAAAGTGCTTTTAATTACATATTCAATGTGGCTAGTGGATATAAGGCTATTCATATTTTCCCTTTATGTTAAGAAAGCTTTAATAGGTTTACCTTTAGAAGAACCTATCGATATCAGTTTGGATTTATCAATAAAAAGTTGTTCATAATATTCCCTTATTATTTTTTCAATTTGTGTAGTGTAATCTATAATATTTATTCCTGTTATTATTTGTGTCTTCTCACATTTTTTATTATTATTTTTATTACATTATTTATTCTTGGTAGAGCTTTATCCATTTCACTGTTTGTCATGGAGAACCAGTTTTGGTTTCACTGTTGTGCATTTTATAATTGTCATACATTTCACCTCCTCATATGCTATAAAACCCACAATGCATTGTCAATATTTTTGTTTTAAATAGTCAGCTCTTTTCTACAAGGAATTTTACAAAATGAGACAAAAATGATTTTTATTTTCTCACATATCTACTATTAGTATAGTAGCATTATATAGCATTCTATATTATATAGCATTCTTCATTCCTTTGTGTAAGTTCCAGTATCATTTTTCTTCAGCCTGAAGATTCTTTAACATTTCTCATAGTTCTGCTTCAGTTTTCTGTAAAATTCTTAATGTTGCCTTCATATTTTCGGAGTATTTTCTAAAGATATAGAATTCTAGATTGACAGCTATTTTTTTTCTATACTTTGAAGATGTCACTCCATCTTTTCTTTTAAGGTTATATATCTTTGTTTCCTCTGTCTGCTTTTAAGATTCTCTCCTTATTGTGAGTTTGCAGCATAATTGTGATCATGAACAGAAGTGTAACTTCCTTTGAAATGATTATACCTGAGGTTTTGGGTACTTATTTAACCCATGGCTTGATTTTTAAAAAGATTTTGGAAAAATCTCAATCGCTATTTCTTCAAATATCACTTCTAATCTGTTCACTCTCTCCTCTTTTGCGACATTTGTTAGTCCCTTTCCCGGCATCTCTTATAATCTTTTTGTTACTTCCTAAATGTTTTCACTCTTACACTTCCCTCTGTTTTCTATTGCCAAGCTTCTGTTCCTCTAATCCTCTCTTCAGCTTTGGCTACTCTGCTGGCAAATCCATTCACTGAATTGATACATTTAAAAAATAGATGCTAGTTTTCTGCCAAGATTCTATTTCAGAAATTTGTATTTTGTGAAAAATTATATACATGTCATACCAATTTTCAAATGCTATTTATTGAGTGGATTTTTATTTAGTTGGTTCTATTTTTCCTTTTTTTTTATCAATTTCTGTTCTTTCAAAATTTCATTTATTGTACATTTTTAGTGTACTTTATAGTTCTTCTTTTGTTTTTGGAAAAGTTAACATTTTCTTCTTTTAACAAAGGCCTTTATGTTATAAATTTGCCTCTAAAAATACATTTTGCATCCCAGAGGGTTTTCATAGATAGCATTTCCTATGTCGGTTTTTATCATGGTGTTTTTATTATATTTTCCTCTTTAACCGTGAGTTAACTGGCAGGGTGTTTATTTTTGTTTTTTTAAAATATATCAGAGAGTACTCACTGTATTTTTATTGTTTGTTTATAATTTAATTGTACTGTGGCCATAGAACCTAGTACATAAAACTAACATTTAAAAATTTGGTGAATGTTCTTTGAAGACCTAGCAGATTGTCAATTTTCAAAAAACATTTCAAGGGCACTTATAAAAATTGCGTATTATTTATCCACTGGATGTAAGACTTCATCTAGTTGATAGGCTTGTTAATTCTATTACTCAAATATTCTCCGCGCTGCTTATTTTAACCACTCAGTTTCTGAGACCTAATTCCTATCGCTGTGGATCCCACAATGATAACCCGCCTGTCCTACTTCACACACTTTGAGTCCACACATACTTAGAGCCCATGACTCTACTCTCTTCCTGGAAGATTGTTCCCTCTATAAACTGCAGCTTCATTTCATGTCCTCTGAATCACCTGGAATTTTATTTTTCTTAGATTGCTATAGTTAGCTTGAGCTTGGAATATGTTTTCGTACTGCATTTTCAACTTCTTATTTTAGATGTGCATCTTATAAGAAGCCCATAGCTAGGCTTTACCTTCATATTTAGTCTTTTAGTGTGTGCTCCTTCTAAGGAGATAGTGATCATGATCTATTTGAATAAATCTCTACCTCACTACTTGGCGACTTCTGTTTGGAAGCTTTTTTCTGAAAGTGTTTCCCACCTTGTTAAACCATTGGTTTGATAAAATAGTCTCCTTTGGCATTTATGTAAACAAGGAAATTAATTTTTCTGCATTGAAATTTATAAATTTTATTTTTTCCCATAATCACGCACACATTTTAAACACCATTTTGATACCATTTGAGATCAAAACTACTTTGCTTTGGAAGAACTTATTCAAATAAAATGGCAGAGCCTTCTCTTTGAAATAGGACTTGGGGGAAGATAGAGTCACTTTGTATGGTTTGCCCAATTTCATTTCATCTGAACTCATTTTAAAGGAATCATAATGTTTCATATAAACAAACCACAATTATTTCAATATTATGCTTACGTGAAATAAATTATTCAGAATGCAATAAAGTGAAATTGGATGTGAAGTTCTGGGGAATGTGTTTATGCGCATTTTTTCTGAAGTATGGTTATTAATATGCATCAGGTTCTCAGAATTCATGACTTCAAAGTGGTTGAGAATCGCTGGCCCTCATCTGTGCCCTGGGTCACAACGGGACTGTGTACCACTGTCCCTGAAAGACGCTGTGGAAGGGGACCTTCTACTATCAGGTGTATCTGGGAACTGCAGCATGGAACACCTTGCCCTTGGGGATTCACAATGCAGGGTCATTTTAAAGAAGTGCTAATATAAGCTGGGCACAGAGGAGCATGCCTGTAAACTCAGCTACTCAGGAGGCTGAGGCAGGAGGATGGCCAGGTGGAGGCCAGCCTGGGCAACTTAGTGAGATCCCATCTCAACAAATAAATAAATAAAAAGGGTGTGGTATGTAGTTCAGAGGTACAGCACTCCTGCATTCAATCCCAGCACCAAGCAAAAGCAAACAAACAATAATGTCCCCCAAACAAAACAAAAGAGACCCCCCACTGTGAAGAACCTTCCTTAACATTGAACGTTTCTGGAATTGTTAGTCTTTGGATTCAGCAGCTGTAAAACTGCTTCTACCAACTACATGTTGGCTTCGTGCTATCAGCTAGTTCTGAGGAACTTTGTAAAACAAACGAACAAGGTATGGTTTCAATAGGGCAGAGTTGGTCAGGTCCCTGGCTCCTCAGAAAAGAGGAAAAGAAGTTTTCCAGCTGAGGAGAGGGGTGAGCAGGCTTCTAAGGCTGGTGGAAAGGGAACCCGCCTAAGGACAGCTCTGTGGCACTTAGGGAGCCACCAGTGCAGGCAGGGCAGGAGGTGGCTCCTCTGGGAAAGCCTTGGGGATCAATGGAATGGATTACCTGACAGGTCAGACCATGGAGAAAATGGAATCGAAAGCATGTGACAGCCTTTGAGCAGGAGGAGGTGTGAAGACAACCAAGTTGAAATTAAAAAAATAAAATAAGCATTAAGTTCAAGAAAAACAAAACGTGTATAGGAGAGGTGCAGTTGCAGTTCAGAGCTTGGCTTATCAAAGGATGGTGTTTGTATTGTCATAACGTGCAACCACAAAGTTGGACTTCACCCTAAATCGTAATGTAATTATTTAATGCTAAATTGTGTGTACTGTTAGGGGATGTGGAGAAGGGAAGAGGACGAGGCCACATAAGCTAATACCTCCCTGCCATAGAGGAAGTCAACAGATCCTAAAATGATTGACCTCACAGAAGCAAGAGTGAAGGGCGGCTACCACAACAATAAATGTGGGCAAGGATGTGGGGAAAAGATCCACTCATACATTGCTGGTGGGACTGCAAATTGGTGCAACCAGTCTGAAAGCAGTGTGGAGATTCCTCAGAAAACCTGGAATGGAACCACCATTTGACCCAGTTATGCCACTCCTTGGCCTATACCCAAAGGGCTTAAAATCAGCATACTATAGTAACACAGCCACATCAGTGTTTGTAGCAGCTCAGTTCACAATAGCTAAGCTATGGAACCAATCTAGGTGCCCTTCAACAGATGAATGGATAAAGAAAATGTGGTATATATACACAATGGAATATTACTCAGCCTTAAAGAATAATGAAATTATGACATTTGACACTAAATGGATGGAATTGGAGACTATCATGCTAAGTGAAATAAGCCAATCCCCAAACGCCAAAGGCCAAATGTTCTCTTGCATATGTGGATGCTAACATACCACAAGGTGCGGGGGGAAGCAGAGAAGTTCACTGGATTAGACAAAGGGGAACGAAGGGAAGGTTGGGGGGGGGATAGGAAAGATTGTAAAATGAACGGGACATCACTTTCCTCTGTTCATGTATGAACACACCACCAGTGAAACTCCACATCATGTACAACCACAATAATGGGAAGCTATACTCCAGGTATGTATATACATCAAAATACACTCTGCTGTCATGTATTTATAAAAAGAACAAATGTTTTAAAATGACTAAAAAAAAAGAAGAGGGTGGCTACCAGAAGCTGGAGAGAGGGGTGGGGAGGTCATAATCACTAAAGGTACAGAATCTCAGGAGAAGTAAGTTTGATTTTTGCTTTTTAGATCTGTGGCACATCAAGATGAATATAGTAATCTTTGGGGCATGGCACACCTCAATATTGCTAAGAAAGGAAATCTCACATATTCCCATCACAGATCATGTGGAAGAGTTGAGGCGATGGTTGTTAATTAGCTTGATGTGATCATCCTGCATTGGACACAAGAATCATCAGCTGGCTGTGCACTTCATTAATCTGTAAACTGTGATTTGGTGCATAATAAACACAGAACCAATTCGGGGTATTTCCTAGCAAGTTTGGTTTGAGGCAGAGGCACTAATGGATTTTGAAGATCCCCAAAGAAAAGGACCCCTCTCTGGGCTCCCCTCTCGGCTCCCCACCCTCTGTCATCGGCCTTGGCGAGCAGGCCTGTCGTTCTGTCGGGTTGTGTCTGTGGAAGGGGCCCAAGAGCAACCCCGGTGGCTTGAGAGTCGGCTTTGATTTGAAACAAGGTTCCCGACAGTTCTTCTCTTTTTTAAAATTATTTTTATTTTTTTAGTTGTTGATGAACCTGTATTATTTATTTATTTATATGTGGTGCTGAGAATTGAACCCAGTGCCTCACATACGCTAGGCAAGTGTTTTACCCCTGAGCTGTAGCCCCAGCCCTACAGTTCTTCTCTTTTGAGAGGACTTTGGTTGTTGTTCGTGCTGGAGGTGGGACTGAATAACATCCAATTTTACATCTAAATGCAGATGCAACTCCCTGGGTTTCAAAAACATGCGTCCTATGTAGGCAGAAGAGCCCTGTGAAGACTGGGCTTCAATCTGGTTTTCAAAGAGAAGATTTGCTTTTATCAAACCCTGTTTTCTGGGCAGATACCATTTTCCTCTCTTGTTGGAGGCAAGGCCAGTGGATGTACAGGGAGCCTGCGGCAGACATCCAGAGGCTAAGCCTGGCAGGGGAAGCTTAGACAGCTCTCTCCCCTCCATCTTCTTCTCCAGCCTCTACTGAAGCCTGAGTCCCATTTACACTCTGCTTTCTGCATCGACCTCATCTCACTCCAGATCCTCATTCCTCTCCCCACCTGTTTTGTTTGTTTGTTTGTTTGTTTTAATGATACTGGGGATCAAACCCAGGGCATTGCAGGGGCTAGGCAAGTACTCTACCACTGAGCTACATCCTAAGTCCTTTTTGCTATTTTTATTTTGAGTTGCCCAAGCTGGCCTTGAACTTGAGATCCTCCTGCCTCAGTCCCAAGGACTACAGGTGTGTGCCACCACATTCCATTCATTCCAGATTCTCGATCTCAGTTTTGTGACGTGTGTAGCAGCATATGGGCAAGAGCTATCTAAGGGTAAACAATCAAGGAGCTGCTTTTCACCTGGTGCTGGAATGTTTTGTTCTTTATTGAGGGTTAATCAAACTCTACTTCTCACTGGCATGTTTTCCTGCTTAGTTTTCTTAAAAATAATAGCAGAAGTTCATACCTGTAGGACCCTTACTACATACCAGGTTGATGCCAAGTACCGTAGCTCTGACATCTCATTTGATGACAGCCTGCTGAAGTAGGAACTTTTATCTCTGTCTTGTGTTTGAAGAAGCCAAAGACCAGGGTTGCTAAGCAATTTCCTCCCCCAGCTTGTCAGCCTCCAATGCCAAGCTCTTAACCCCTGTGATGTATCCAATTCTGCCTTCTGTGACCAGCGTGCCTTTACTTGGGTTCTTCCCGCTGGGCATTAGCATGCAAGAGTGAGGTTAGCAGCCAGGGCTGCACCAGCAGGGACTGGCCTCTGTTCCCTCAATCCACCAGCAGGGGGCACAATCACCCAGTGGAATCCTCACTCCAACGCTGCAGCATCTACTGCTGGCAGGCACCGCAGCCCAGCTGGACCTTGGGCAATCCCTTTCTGGTTGGCTTTGTCTTGTTCAGTGAGGGAAACCCTGGGGGCAAACGATGGGAGTTACAGGTTCTTCAGAACACACCTAATATGTGCAGTGATTTTACCTTCCTTCACCCCCCAGGGTGCTTCAGACCCCCTTGTTCAGAGGACCACTGAATGAGAAACTCCATCTGTGAAATAAAGTTAACCTTTCACACAGCCACAGCCCAGGTCACAGAGTCCCAAGAGTCACATCTGCCTGAGTCTCAAATGGTCTTGGTGGAGCCACCTCTAGCCAGCTCTGGGACTGGACTCCAGTCCTGGCTACGCTTCTCTGCCCTCTGACCTCTTGCCTTCTCTGTGCCCGGATGCCTCAGCTGTCAAGTTCATCCTCTTGGGCTGTAGCAATGAGTTCGTAAAGTTAACATAGCTAACACCTGGGGGGAGAGCCTGGCACCTGGTACGCACTCATTCCTAACAGCGCCTATGAAGTCCCACTCTGCCCAATTCCAAGACAGAAAAAGACCTTTTGGTAATCGGAGTATGTTTGGCTCCTTGTGGGTCTTTAAATGCTTCATTGGACTTGCTTTTGTTTCTCCATGTAATTAATACCCTTGTGACCAGTTTCTATTTCACAAGACAACAATGTTGCTATAAAGTCAATTGGAAACAGTCCCAGAGACTGTACTGAAATAAAACCCGGCACACCGGCAGGTCCTCAAAACACCAGCACTTGCCTGGAACCATGCTGTCCTCTCCATGATGCTCAGCATCCGCTCAGAGATGGCCACCTGCACCGCATCCTCCTAGGACCCCCTCCTTCTGCATATGTCTGGCCAGGAACAGTGGTCCACTCAGGCACGTTGCTGAGAAGACTCTTCCTGGGAGAGATGCTCCCTGTGCCCAGGCACCTCTCCAACTGCAGACGGCATCATGGGGCCCAAAGAGGGAACTTGGGTGGCCCTGCCCAAAGCCAGGCTCCGCACAGGCACACCCCACCAGGCACCAAGGTTAATTCCCAACTGCCTGCCAGTATTTAACTTTCCATGAGATTAGATTAAACATTTCGGTTCATAAAAGCCCAGGATCACAGGCTGCAGTTAGCAAGGGCTTAGCTGGTCCTAAGCTGAAGGAGCTCAGCGGCCTGAGATTTATGTCCAATCCTGACGAGCTCCTAAGGCCAGCGAGAAGGCTCGGCACGGCCTGGCTTGGTCAAGGCCTTTCACATTGCTGCCTGTGTAAGTTCCATTGAAAATTCTTTGTATTTTTGAGGAATTAATTATCTGATTTCTTTTCCCAAAACACTGTAAAGTAGCTTTTCTGGTCTATGAATGTCCTGGCCCATCTGCCCAGCCTCCCTCCCTCTCTCCTTTCCTTCTGTTCTTCCCTTCCTTCCCTCCTTGCTTCCTATTTTCCTTGCTCATTTCTTCAGTAATTGTCTTTGGATGAAAATTCTTGAAGAACTTTGAGACGGGAGGTTCATGGTAAAGGTAGGTCATCACATTTTTTTCTCTTCTTGATATAAAAAGAAAAGATTTTGCAGCCTTTTTGTAGATCCAATGATTCCAATGATTCATCATCTTTCAGGATAAGAGAACTTTGGATTTGGGGGTCAAATGAGTGCTGCTTACCTTAGTGTCCGGATTGCCATTGTCGTGAATTATACACTCAGGACAGGGAGAGCTGGAACTGTGGATCATTCTGTAGTCTGGAGACAGGGCACAACTAATTGATATATGGAAGCTCAAACCACGGTCTTAGTCTTTTATCTTTTACCCAATTGAGCCGGCCAGCCACAGGTCCTGGAGTCAGGCAACTATCGGAATGTGTGACCTCTGTGAGGACAGAGGGAGTGCCGGGAACTGGTCTGGGTGACTTGGGTTCCAGTCTGGGCACTGTGGCCAACTTGAGAGCCCTGTGATCTTGGACAAGCAATTTAAGCTCTCTAGGCGATAGTTATTCCACCTCCAAAGACTACGCCAGCCTAGGTCATCTCTAGGAGCCCTGTTCTGTGTGACACTGTAAGAACTATCTATTGGAAATGCAACTTCCATTTGGTTGAACTACATGAAACTGCCAATATTTGACCGTCTTAACCTACGTAAGTGGCAATTTCATATGACTCAAAAGAACACAACAATATTTAAGTTGGTATTAATGAAGTAAAGGCCCATCACAGTGTTTAGGGTGGGATAAATATGTATACCAAATCTGGTTGATGCTTGTCAGTTCAATAGGTATTCTGGGAGTCAGAACTTTAAATCAACCCACTTACCATTTGAACGTTTTAGCAAGAGGGAAATCAGTGGAATCGCTTTCACACACCACAATTTGGCTCTTTCCTGTGGTCATGGAACAGAAAATGGACTCCTCAGTCAATTCACAGCTCATGCATCAATATTCAAAATTCCCTTGGACCCCACTTGCTCAGCCTGGCTGAAGGTCGGCACTTAGGTACTTAATCCCATGGGCCCTGGGCAGCCCTCTAATTAAGTCTGAACAATAAGCACTCATGATCTGCTTAGCAGTGGGCCTTTGTCCATGTCAGGAGAGCTGAACAAATAGCTGCCAGTACCAGCTGCCCTCAAGGGCTGGCAAAGGTGGCCGTGCCTGGACCTGGAAGCCAACCCCAAGGCTCCAATGGAATTCAGGGTTCTCGCCTCACATGCAGACTTCCCTTAGCACACCCTGAGGATCTTTATTTTAGCACCTTAGCTCTTCTGTATCTTTTTAAAGTTGTTTCTGTGATCCACTGGTTTTCCCATTTTGGCTTCTCAAAAGGAAATTGAATTCTCTCTGGAGTATGCAGCAGAAGGAATAGATAAGGTGGGGAAATGACAACATTCTTTCTGGATGAAGTCACGGAGAAGGGTTGGAAGGACAAAACATGAAAGATTCAGGTGAAGGAGCCCTGCCCCACCTCATTTTCAGGACTCCTCTAGGTAAGGGCAGAGGGTGGGGAGGCTGGGTCTTGATAGAGGAAGCTGGTGTGAACTCACCCCAAGAGAGTAGACCTGTCTCCTCCAGGGTAAAAGAAACAGAGGCCAAGTCTAGAGTGGATCAAACCACTCAGCTACACTATCACAGAGAGCTGTAGTACTTACGTGTCTGGTGGAGGGGGATGTAAGAAACGGATCTTAGAGCTCTTTGAAAATAGAACTTAAAATGTCAGATGGAGAAAAAATATATTCATTACACTGATTTCCAATGAGGGAAATCTGGGAAGACCTACTCTGTGGGAGAAATACTTAGAAGTGTATCTCTGCTTCTTTCCCAGATGGTAAGACCCGAAGCATCTCTTTTCCTGAAGGAATGACACATGTTCAAGAGAGGTGACAATTAAGTTAGCACCTAAAGAATAAGGGGCAGGAGGTGGAAGAGTAAGGTAGAGGGGATAGAATGTGCACAAGTCCTGAGGCAGGAGAGCTCACCGACTTGGAGGGATAAAATCAGGTGTGACCAAATCATTGAGAGCAGGAGATCATTGCAAAGGTGAGGCAGGAGGCCGCTCAGACCAAGCAGATAAGTCCTGTTAACAAATTGGATTTTATTTTTAAAACAACAGAAAGCTATTGCACCATTTTAAAAGCATGACTCTGTTTCCTCTTGGAAAGAGCACATTGCTGTACAGAGCAGAGGGGCAAAACCCCAGAGCGAGGATTGGGGGAGGGCTGTGTTGTACTGCGTCGTGCTGCATTTTCTATGTCACCCAGGAAGAGAGACCTGTAGCTGGGCAGTGGCGTGGGGATGAGGAGGAGAGAGACCTGAGAAAGACCAGGGACTGCTTGAAAGCACCCAGAAAAACCACTCCAGATGTGGGAACTCACACAATAGATTTTATTAAGCAGACAGGCAGAGTGTCTGCCTGCAGGGAGAGAGAGAGAATGAGTGAGAGAAAGAGAGAGAGAGAGAGAGAAAAGAGAGAAAGTACACGACCAGAGCGTCCGCTCTCAGGGCTGGCAGAGAGAGAAAATGGCTGGGGAGCTTCTTCTCTTAAGTAGTTGAAGTTTGTGGGTCAACAAGGATCAGGCCAATCTCAGATGAGGAGATTCATGGGCTGACGATCTGGACCAATGACTGACTAGGAAGTTCTCAGGCTGACAATCTGGGTTGTAAAGTGGTGTGTGTGTGTGTGGCAGGGGCAGAATAGGGGCGGCAGCAAAATTGCCCGACGCTAACACTGCTCAGGGTGCTTTTTGGCATCACTTACCTACAATGTTCCTGAAAGTACAGATGTGCACGCTGCTTTCTTTGGGACAAAGCACTGCCTAGACCTACCAGGTGGAGAAACTGGAACGCCTGTCAATGCCCCTTTTGCTTGAATGCTGTGTCTTAATCCCCATAACTCAGAAATGAGCCATTGCCTCCTTCAACTGATTTCTGATGAATGCTTATTATGAATGCAGCGTTATGCTGTTGTGAGGTTACTGATCTTTGTAAGAACAAAAGTAATGCATGATCACTAGCGAAGATTTGGAACATGAGAAAAGCATAAAGATACATATAAATGTATATAAATATACACACACACATACACATACGTATACACATGTAAGTTACCACCCACTATTAACATATTGATCTATTTACTTCATCTTTCCCACATTTTCATAGGTGTGTTTACATTTACGTGGAAATGTATATATCAAAATGTATATATATGTCACTGATGTCCACCATTAAAATTTTTTGTAAAGTAGTTATGCATGCGAAAAGTAAATACAATGCATATGATCAGTTCAAAGACTATGTGCATTCAGGCGCTCGACAGGTTAAGAAGAAACATCACAGCAAAACACGATGAACCAAAAGTACATCATCAAAGAGGGAGAAAGCTAATGTCACTGAAAAAAGAAGTCACGTTCTGCTGAAAGGTTACAGAGGTAGATCTGCACGTAGTTTTAACATCACCTGTAACAAAATGTGTTTGGTAGCAGATTGTCCAGAAAGCATTTTGAATGAAGAGGTATAAACCCTTTAGGGCCAAAATTCCATATAGTGGATTACTCTTTAGACAAAAAAACCAGCTGCTGCTTTTATCTATACACATGATATAAATAGGCAGTGTTCTTTAAAAATTGAAAAAAAAATCCTAGGCATGCTAATGTTGCAAAATGCTGTATAAAGCTGAAATCTGTTCACTCCGGGCCATTGATTGCAATTGACATGAAACAACTGTAAAACTGTCTCCGGTTTTTCTCTGGTTTATTAAATTGCTAACTATAACCAAAAAAAAGGAAGAAGAAGAAATATCACAATATCACTCCCCCTCTGCATCCCTCGCTCCCCTCCCCAATGCTGAAAGGGATCTGTGTTCTTAACCTTGCTCATCTATTTTATGATTTAAATGACAGCAGAAGGAAAACATGCCTACTTCACTCAATCTGACGCAGACCCTGGAAGATGTCTTCAGAAGGATTTTTGTGACCTATATGGACAATTGGCGCAGGAACACGACAGAGGAGCAGGAGGCGCTCCAGGCCAAGGTGGACGCCGAGAACTTCTACTATGTCATCCTGTACCTCATGGTGATGATTGGAATGTTCTCCTTCATCGTTGTGGCCATCCTGGTGAGCACCGTGAAATCCAAGAGGCGAGAGCACTCCCATGACCCCTACCACCAGTACATTGTGGAAGACTGGCAGGAAAAGTACAGGAGTCAGATTCTGCACCTAGAGGAATCAAAGGTCACCATCCATGAGAACGTGGGTGCAGTGGGGTTCAGAACGTCTCCCACATAAGGAAGAATGGGTCAAAGCCCCACCTCTGACGTCGAGTAGTGAGAGGTGCCTGAGCACCAGTCTGCAGATCCAGACTGTTAGTATATAAAGAGAGTGAGTTCCTCTCTGTTGAGATGCCCAGGGAGATGATGTGGCTGGTCAACTGAGACAGACAGCATTTCAATCTCAGTGATTTATACCTGCTTATGGCAGTGATATTTTGTTCTGAAGACCTCTTTCACTTTCTATGCAATGTAAATGTCATTTAAATCAATGTCAATAGTAAAAATACAACCACATTGGAAGCAAAGGGCCTGGACAGTGGCAGTGGGAATAGAAAGGGAAGTTACAAATCACTCAACCTTTGGTCTCATGAAATATTGGTCTGTATGTGATAAATTCAATTGATAAATACCCCGGATATATTATTCAGAGGCTGAGGTTCAAAATCTATCACTTGCTTGCGGGATTGACATAAGAACACTTATTTATTAATTTACAAGTGCAAAGTCTGAAGTGATGGATGAGTAGAACCAGGAGGTGACTTTCCATTTCTTGTTCCCCTGGTGTTTAACGTGTCGGAAGTCTGAAGACAACAAACACTGCTAGGCCAACAAACCACACCAGGGAAGTCAAACACTTAGGAAACATCCTGTGCAACAGAAATGCATTTTTAAACTAACACTAACATTTTGCAGAAAACAAACTTTTAAAAGTTCTCATTACTTAAGAAAAAAATAACAAAAAATTGACATGACTTTCTGAGCAACCTTATGTTCACTTGATTTTACTTTCTTCTATTTACAATCACTTATTTTCATTTATGTTTGAAGAGACTAAAGATCCAGGAAGAGGTCAAGCTGCCAAGGTCATGTTCAACATGCACGGCTGCACAGTGACTGCATTGACTGCTGGTCAAAGGATACACAATTGCAGTTAGATAGGTGGAATAAGTTCAAGGACCTACTGTACAGCCTGGGGACAACAAGGAAAAACAAACCATTTTATTCTTGAAAAACACTGAGTGAATCTTAAGTGTTTGTTCTCACTACAAAAATGATAACTACGTGAGATGAGATAATGCATATGCTGATTAGCTAGATTCTGTCATTCCACAATGTTCCATAATGTTCATTATATTATACATGTCATGTGTATACACTTTTATCTCTCAATTTAAAAGAAAATAAATAGCTTGCACCATGGGGTCTGTGATGTCATAGAATGTCAAAGTCGGAAGATACCTTGGAGATGGTTTTGTTCTTGTCAGGCTGCTCCATTTACAGATGAGGAAACTGCGGCACTCTGAGATGAGATGCTTCCAATCACCAATTCAATTGGGCAACGTTTCCATGTGGGTTACTGGCCTTGACTCCAGGTGTGTAGAGATGAATGAGACTCCCTGAGCTGCAGGAACACACAGGAGTGAGGCATCAGACACTTCACAGAATATGAATTCACAACAATTCAACAAGCCCAGAGGACAAAGTCCCAGCAGGGCAGAAGGCAGTCCTAACCTGGGTCAAGGTCTCTGCTCTCTGTGCAGCTGAGTGGGCAGTAAAGAGCAAAAGGCAGCTGTGTGGGGCCTCAGCCCTGTGTAGCTTCAGGCCTCAGCTCCTTCCGCCTCCCCAGCCAGGCACAAGGATGGAGTGGGGCCTCAACTCTTAGGATAAGAAGGCAAGGTTCCAAAAAGAGCTCTTATTCAAAGCGTGCTTGTAGGGCTCCTTGCAAAAACGGTCTTATTCTATTTTCTGTTGCTATCACAGAGTATCTGAGACTGGGTATTATTTTGGCCTGTAGTTCTGGAGGCTGGGAAGTGCACGACTTAGAGGAGGAGATACTTAGGTTGGATCACAGTTTCAGAGGGTTCAGTCATTGCTCGGGGCCTGAGGTGAGGCAGAACATCACAGCAGAAGGGCATGGTGGTGAAAAGCTGTCAGCTACTGCCAGGCAGGAAGGAGGGAGAGGACAAAGGCGAAGGGGACAAGGACAAGACAAAGTCCCCAAGGCCATGTCCCCAAGGACCCACTCCCCTCAACCAGGCCCCACCTCCCACAACCTTCAGGTCCTCCAACTGTTAATGGTTCAATCCACTGATGAGGTTGGAGCCCTCACGATCCAATCACATCCCAAAGCCCCACCTCTGGACATTGCTGCACTGGGGGCCACGCCTTCAACACAAGAGCCTCTGGAGGACAAGTCAGATCCAAACCATAACGGAAGTCCAAGAGCAAGGCACCCGCTTCTGCTCAGCTTCTGGGAGGGCCGCAGGCTGCCTCAGCTCCCTTCACTTTCCGCAGCAGACAGTGCAATGGCTCCCCAGGTGCGTCCAGGAGCAGCCCAACACCAGGCAACCTCCTTCCCAGCTCCCCGGGTAGCTAATCCAGAGCTAGAACAAGTTCACTACCACAGATGGCATCGATCCCCTCATGACCCAAGGGCCTCCTAAAGGTCCCGCCACTCCCAACACACTGGGGACCTAGCCTCAACGCAAGCTGTGGTGGATCACAACCATATGCAAACATAGCACCAACTGCAAGTTACAGACTGAGATATGCACAAGGTATCTGTTTCCTGCAACGGACTTGCAACTGAGGCAGGAGTAGCGGGTTAAAAGTCGGCGAAGGAGAACAGAAGGCGCCACTCATGGCTGGGACAGGAGTGTAAACTAATCGGGCTCCTCCGAGCCGTCTTCTTCACTAGGCCCCAGGTTCGGCCTGTGAAAACTGCAGGTTGGTACAAACGACTTCACCCCTGCGACACCTGAACTGCAGCAGACCCGGGGAGACCGCACTGGCCTGCTGCGCCTGCGCACGGAGCGCGCGCTGCACCCGGGCATCCCGGGCCCGCTGCGCCTGCGCGAGGAGCGGTGCGTTTCGGGACCTGTAGTTTCCCGGGTTGGGTTGCGCGAGTCCCGGTTTGTGTCCAGCGGGGTGCTGGAGACTCCGCCGCCGCGAACTGTAAGTGCGTGACGTCCGGGTAGCTGCAGCCTGACCTCTCTGGGGCGCCGGGACCTGGCGCCCAGCCCTGCGTTCGCGTTTGTCTCCGGATAAATGCCTGCGCCGGCTCCCCGGGCGGGGAGTGGGAGGGTGACAGCAGCCTTGTCCCCACCCGCACTGGCGGATTGCGTGTTTAGGCTGGCACGCGGTCTGGGCAGGCCCAGAGTTGGTTGGCCCGAGGGCTTTACTCTCCGGAGATCCTGGGGACAAGCAGACGTTCCCGACGTCTGTCTGTACAGGGGTGAGGGAAGCGATGACAGTCCCTGGCCCTCATCCTAGGGTCCTAGTGGACCAGGGGTCGCTCCCCGAGTGTCAAGGGGGTGGAGAGAGGACTTAGTTCTGGCTCCAGAGTTCCTGGGGAGGAGCTGATGCCCTGGGGGCCCTCTTACTCCCCCGGTCTTGCCCGGATCACAGGCACCAACCTCGCCCGCTAGATGGTGGGGTTCCAGAAAGTAGAGCTGCCCTCGTTCCTCAGCGGATCCCTGAAACAGTATGTGGGGTCTGGGAAGCCGAGATTCGAGGTCCTGATTTCCTGAGGTCAGGCCCCTGTGCGGTGCGGAGAGGGCCAATGCCCAAGGGTCGCTTGCCAACCCCTTCTCTGGACCTATTTTACTTCAAGTGACTGGGTGAAAAGCTGGGGCGAGAAGGTCAGAGACAGGGAATGGGGACAACTTCAGAAAGTTAAAGGGCACGGCTGAGTAGTCACCAGAACCAGATACACACTGAGAAATAGACTGACCCTTGAGTGTGTTAGGCGTGCCAAGCAGAAAAGGGAGCTCGTGAACAAGACATTGCCCATACCGTTTAATTGGCCTAGGAGAAATGAGTGAATATTTTTGTTTGTTTGTCACCAAGGAAAAAATAAGGATGCTTTTGCAGAAAGAACATGGAAATTTTTGCACTTATATCTAAGCAATTTGTTATTTTTGAGTTTTAAACTAAGACTGGATAGTTCCAGTGGAGGTGTAAATTTCCATGCACACCAAAGATCAGCCCCTCCAAACTGCCCCTATTTTGGTCGCATTTGCAGTCTAGCCTCCAGATACCAATGTCCCTTGTTTCTAATATTGTATCAGGTGCACATATGATATTGGAGCGCACTGACCACTGATATTTTTAGCTGTCTTAGTCGTTCTCATTTTCAGAAGGCCTACAAAGAGCTATGAAAATGGCTACAGGGGCATGTCAGTTAAGAGAGGTGGGAGAAGTTGTCTTTCATAGGCAGTGGGTGGCACTGGGCAGGAGGGCTGATGAGGGTGCTTTACCCTCTTCTCCCCTCTTTCCCCATCCCTCCCACTACTAATGCAGATTGGCTTTCTGTTTCTTTCCTCCTTTCTTTTTTATACTGGGGATTGAACCCAGGGGTGGCTACCCACTGAGCCGCATCCCCAGCCCTTTTTATTATTTTATTTAGAGACAGGGTCTTGATAAGTTGCTTTCAGGACTCCCTAAATTGCTGAGGCTGGCTTTGAACTCGAGATCCTCCTGCGGGGTTACAGACATGAACCTCTGCGCCTCATTGTTTCTTTCTTAA
This sequence comes from Glaucomys volans, assembly GCA_020662805.1. Taxonomy (NCBI): domain Eukaryota; kingdom Metazoa; phylum Chordata; class Mammalia; order Rodentia; family Sciuridae; genus Glaucomys; species Glaucomys volans. The sequence continues at coordinate 393,127 of JAJEJO010000121.1, read as the reverse complement.
AGAGCTTGAATCTTATCACTCAGGGTAGGAAGTTGAGGCAGCTGCCAGTGTAGTTTTGCAGTCAGGTTCTGTGGTGTCAAAGAGCATGGTGACTCGTTAATTCCAGAATTACAGAAAAAGTCTTTGGGTTCTGACTTTGCAAATGAGAACTCTTTGGTTCAGAAGGTTAGTGACTTGCCCCAGGTCATATGCCTTGCCACTGGTGACACCAGGAATAGAGTCCGGAACTCTAGTTCTTCTTGTCCTCATTATTGCTCTTTATTCCACGCCCTGCTGCCCTGCAGTGAGTCATTTTGCTCTAGATACCACTTATTTACATCCTTCGCCTGATATCCATTAGTGGAAGAGATTTATCATAGCAACAACGGTTGTCATTGATTTAGTGCTTACTATGTGCTGAGCATGGTGTTCTGTGTTCACAGTGCCATTTCTGAAGGAGAATTTACAGATGAGGGAATCCAGGCTTAGGGAGGCCAAGTGTCTTGTCCAAGGTCACTCTGCTAGTAGATATGACACATGTTCACAGAAGGCCAGAACACTGAAGGTTCTTTTTCATTTATTTCCTCCTGTAAGCTTTTGGGATCTATTTATTGCTCTTGACTTGACCTTAGGAATTTATATCCTGTATACATCAATTCATGGAGTATGTGATTTGGGCTCAGAAAATTTGTGTGAAACAGCTAGACTTCCCTCTGGTACTTGTTCACAGTTCACATCAAGCAGGAACTGCAAAACTAAGATTGAAAAGAACTTCAAATATTTGCTTTAATAAACAATATGGCTACAGAGATTGCTCAAAATGAAAATTCTAGCAGCAGTTTATAACATGCTAGGAATGCATTTCTCCAGTGCAATCAGAATCTGCTGCTACTTAGAGATGAGTGGGTAGTTTACACATGCAGGTAATGAACACCTTCAGTCACCATGGTTAATTTAAAGAGCTAGGGTTGAGATTCCTATCGTTAGCTTATCTGACTTTGCAAGTCACAGGGAACACTTGCTTATCTGGTGCCAACTACAAGCTGGTTTTCAAATACCATAACCTTGAATAGATGAAGTATGAACTTTTTATATTTATATGCTTTGTATTGACCATTTCTCTAAAGCATCTTCCCTGAGATGTTGTCTTATCTCCATTCCAAAGGCCCAAGAATTTTTCTGTTGCTTTTCTTCTTTTCTGTTGCTTTTCTTCTTTCCATTTTGTTAGTATGTTTAAAGAAAAGTGTCCCTGTAGGTCTGGGGGTGTAGCTTCATGGTAGAGCACTTGTCTAGCATGCTGAAGGTCCAGGATTTCATCCCCAGCACTGCAGAAACAAATCAAATCAAAACAAACAAACAACTGCACAACAACAGCAACAACAGAAAGTGTCCCCATGGTTTTGAGTGCAGAGCATCAGGATAGCAGGCAGAGGCTCTGGAGCCAGACCCGATGGGTTCAAGCCCCAGGCCCACCTGGGGACTCTGGATGTGTTTCTTAAACTTTGTGTCCTCGTCTATGAAGTGGAGACAATGAACCTTACCTCACGGGGCACTCATGAAGACTGCATGAATGGCTTCCTCTAAACAGTTGAACATAGCCTGGCACACCAAAGTTAAGCTGTCATCATTATGCCATAAGTCATCAAATTTCAGGAAAAGTGGGGACCCAAGAGACCAGTTGGCTGGCGCTTCCTTTTATCACTTATGAACAGCCTGGAGGCCCCAGAGGGAAGTCACTCGCCAGAGTAGGAAGTCTTTCTCCGGAGCACCGGTCTTCTGGCTCTTGGGGTATGTGTTGTACTCTGAGAATAGTGGCCCACGAGGGCCCAGAGCAAGTCCTGTGTCCCTGCCCTGTCACCTCCGGCTTCACCTTCCAGCAGGTCTCCCTCAGGCTTGAGAGGGAATTTTCTATCTGAATTGCTTTCTCTACTGTTTATTCCCTTCCCTCCAATGACTTTAAAAACCAAGATGAGCTCAATTCATGCTCAAAGGACCTGAGAACAAAGACACTCATCCCCAAACCCAGCTTGTGCTTGGCAGGAGTCGGGTGGAGGGACAGCTCTGGACTGTAGGCTCTTAGGTCCACAGGTGAGTGGAATGGGGACTTGTGTCCCTCAGGGGCCACACTGCCACTTCTTTTGGGAGCTGTGGAGAGCCACTGCGGAGAGGTTTTTGCTCAGGAAGAGCCAGGCCTGGCTCGGCCCTCACGTAGCCCTTCTGCTTCCACCAGGCTCTGGGCGACCTTGCTCAGGACACTCGACCTGCCTCTGCAGAGCCTACTCTCTGCTCACTTGCCCCCTCTGCGTAAGAGGCTCACCTTCTTAAAGTGTCTGCCCTGGAAACTTCAAGCTGATATGTTTCTTTTCTTCTCTGCCAGGTCAGACCTTTGAACTCCCAGGACCTGACCTTTCAGCCCCCTCTCATGCACTTGTCCCAGGGGACTACAGTGATCAGGAGTGAACTCCGAGTTGGCTGACCATGAACTGGAAGGTGAGATAGTTTTGAACATTTATGATGTGGAATTTTTTTTTTTCCTCCTTGTATTAGTTGGCTTTCAGTCACTATAATTAAATACCTGAGATACTTGACTTATAAGGAAAAAAGGTTTATTAAGCTCATACCAGCCCAAGATTGGGTGACCCCATTGCTTTGGGCCTGTGGTAGTGGTGCTGGATGGCAATGGTGGGGAGCACATATTGGGGAAAGGAAACAAAAGAGGAAGAGACTAGGTTTCCACCGTTCCCTTTGTGGGCACACCCCCAATGACCTAAAGGCCTCCCACTAGTTCCCACCTCCTAAAGGGCATGATCCTTCCCAAATGAACCACCCTGGGAACCAACCCTGAACACATGGACCTTTGGAGGACATTCAGTGTCCAAACCACAGCACTCCTAATTGAACAAATAAAGAGTAACAGTTCTGTGTATGTAGATGAATTTAGCAAAAAGAGAGCATAATCCTTTTTAATGCTGTATTTTAAGTTAAAACACACAAACGTATGTTTATTCGCCAGACCCCTGAAGGAAGGCCAGGCCTTTCTTCAAGTGCACGTCCACTGACTTCAGATCTGCTTCACTTTTCTTGCAAAGCCATGCCTTCAAGCTTTGCCCGCACCTTCATATTTGGTTTCTTTCAAGGAGATGCAGTGGGCTACATGTTTGTGTCCCCCAAACTCATATGTTCCAACTCGAATCCCAGCTTGGAGGTACGTGGAGGCGGACCCTGGGAGTGTGATTAGTCCGAGGGTAGAGCCCTCTTGGATGGGTCAGTGCTGTCTTGAAGGGGTTCCCTGAGAGCTCCCTTCTCACCCTCTTTCCGCCAGTGAGGATACAAGAAGTCTCCAGGCTGCAACTCAGAAGGGGACCCTCACCAGAGCCCAGCAATGCCATATCTTAGACTCCCATCTTCCAGAACGCTGAGAAATGAATGTCCATTGTTGGTAGCCTGCTATGGTACTTTGGTGTACTAGCCCGAATTGTCCTAAGACAGCAGATGAAGATATTATGGTGCAGTCTACATGCAAAATCTCTCCATGCTTTATAATCCCCTTCCCTAATCTTTTATAGTTGTTTTGCAACATCATTTTTTTTTTCCTAGACAAACCTGAGTCTTTCAAAGCATTCACCTAAGCTTTCCTGGGAACAACCTCCTTTATAAATCATAAATAAATTACCTACTGTAGCAATTTGAACTGGCTGGGAATAAACACAACTGACTCCTGCAAAATGTTAGATGAGCTGGTGGGAGTCGAAGTTCAAGGACAGCCAGAGGTAGTCTGTTGGCTGTCTGTACCAGTGGGCTGTTGGTAACAGCAGTTTACAGAGGGCAAGGAAGATATCAGTTTACATCCCCGAAGCCAGGAAGGTGAGGAGGTGGTTAATGTTTAATGTAGCCACTTGAACAGTATAAAATCAAATAAATATCATGCATCATCTCATTATCTAGAGATAGCTACTGTTAGCAATTTTGGCATATTTTCTTCCAGCATTTTTTTCCCTTATATTCAGTGTGGTGTGTATTTTCAAATGTAGGATTTTATTGTGTGTACTTTTTCAATTATTAAAAGCATTTCTTTGTTCAAAATATCCATGGCTTTCACTGCAAGGAGAGCTAGAGAGGTGTGGAAGCAGGATCAGGGATCCAGGAGAATACAGACCCCGCTTCCCCCTGCAGTGTGTGGCACGGGAGTGGGGGTGACCTGCAGGAGGGCTGAGGGCTGCTGCTCAGGGAGAGCCTGGTTGAAGTTGGTTTAGCGCGCTTAGCTGGAGCTCCCAGTGGAAGCGGGAGGAAGGAAAGTTGATGCAGAGCGATGATGGAAATGGGCTGAAGCAGAAAGCATGGTGAGCTCGCCCTCTGCAGTGGCTGAGTTGGTAGGAGTGAGAGTTACAGAGTGTGGTTAATGCTCTAGGGTGTGGGTCTCCTATGTCCCCACAGCTGAGTCACCTTGAAGCTGCCGGATCGTCTCTCTCCCCAGGGGCTTCTGATTGGGCAGATCTGGGTGGGCCTTCGAGTTTGCATTTAGCAATTCCCAGGTGATGCTGATACTCTGGGTCTATGGCAACTGCATAGAGTTTTTCTCCTTAGTTGTGAAGTGACATCAACCCACTTGGCCGCCCAGGCCCATCCTGCCGGGGACAAAGGGAGTCCTTTCGCATGTCAGGAACAGAATCCTCTGCACCCTTCCCAGCTCCAGGCAGATGCAGCACAGCGGCCTCCAGAGAGCACCTTCCAGTTTCAAACAGGCCTCTTCCTCGTAGCGTGGGGAGAGACTGGCCTCTCCTCATATCCAATGGCAGAGAGCCCCGGGAAGGGGACAGGATTCCACATCCCCAGGGACCTCCGGGGTCTTCCTTTCTGGCTCCAAGGGCCCTGGCTGTGTAACAGCAGCACGTGTGGCCTTGTTGTTGAAAAAGTTAACTATTCCTTTGTCGCAGGTACAGGGCTTTGTTTTTCAAAATGAGCGTTGATCCAAGCCACACCAAAAGAGCCATTTTTCCCTTGAAGGTTGTTGTGTTTTGAGAGGTGAAAGCAGTTTGTTGCAAGGGAATCAGAAGAGCTGGAACTCAGCTGAAGCCTCGGGCCTGAGTGGGCGGGCACAGGCAAGGGGACCTGGAGCCCTCGCGATGGCCCTCAGCGTCCTTCACTCTGCCTCCCTCTCAGTCCGGCAACTTCTGCCTCTTGCCGCCTCCTCTCCACTCCCTATAAAAGGAAAGTAAATATTGAAACCACTTCCCTGGTCCTTCAGTGGACATGCGTTCCTTCCTCCTGAATGAGCAACGGCTGAAGCTAGGTTTTGGATTCAGGTCACAGAGACCCGTGGGCTGTCACCTGGTCTCCAGGGGCTCATCCACAGAGATGTGGAAACCTGGAAGCGAGGAGCAGCATGAGCCGGTGCCTCAGCCAGCCTAGAACATTCTAACAAACATGAAAGCCTATGGCACAACATTAAACACCACCTCCTAGCTGGGTTCTATCCGTGCAGTCAGATCTTCACTCTGCAAGTGAACCTTCCTGGGTTAGCCCTGCGTCTGGGGGCGGAGGAGCCTGGCAGCCAATCAGCATTGCAGGCCGTTGGTGGGTACCAGGGTGACCCGCTGAGAGACCGCACTTCCGTGACTCGAGTGTTTTATCCTGCTGTCAGAGTCGTCTTTCAGAAGTGCCTGTGCTGTGTGTTCTTCACTGTTAGAAGGAGTTAGTGGCTGAAATCTTACGTACTGAGGATTCCTTATTGGTTGTTTGGATTCTCCCCGCTTCCATGATATCCATTATATTCTCATCATGTCACCTTGCGACCTTCCTCAGATATCCATGCAAAGCTGGTTAAGAGCTTCACAGGTGTGGAGCCCAGCTGCGGTAACCAAGCCATTGTCAAGTCACATAATTTAGTTGTAAAATTGGTGGGGGTGGGAGAACGTACTACGTGTGACCAGGCAGTGCAGCCGTGAGGTCAGAGCAGTTGGAGCGGGGCCTGTCCTCCCTGATGACTAAATCCCCACACTGTTGTTCAGCTCTTGGCTCAGGACAGTCTGTCTGCCCATGAGGCTACAGTGAGGATGAAAGAGGAGGTCCCTGGGAGGCTCTTGGTGCCCAGGGAGCCCCCATTATACAGCAGGTGATGCTCGTCTTCTAACCCTGACGTCCACGGCTGGATCATGGAGAACTGAGATGATCATCATTCCATTCATTCCACTTCGTTGAAAATCCGCAGTCGGTGGGAGGGAGACTACCTGAGGGGCTGGGACGTTCTGTTCCCACCTGGCTGCTGTGAAGGAGTCGGGTCCAAGGGTGGTTTTCACTCACTGGTTTTGGATCAAGCTTGGGTGAACTATTAGAAGGAGGTTCACCTGTACTCCCTGTAGCTGAACTCATTTTCATTTTATTGGTATCATATATAATAAGTCGTGTTCGGCAGTTTAACCTGATGATTTTGTTGGGCTAAATCCCGCCTAGTCCTCTAAAATAATGATTATTCAACAAAAAAATATCTATGCTTGAATATTTTGAGTTTACTGTGCATTGTTTTACCCTCGAGCACTAGTGTTCATGAGTCTCCAGAATCAAGAGGGACTCATAGGGTACCAAGCCGGAGAATCCAGAGGAAGGACTGGTCCACAGGTGAAGAGGCAGAAGCCCAGGCAGGTCCTGTGACTGACTCAGGCTTTCAGGCTCTGGCTCCTTTACTGGGCCAAGCTGCTGCCTCCTCAGAGGGCCTGGGTGATCAGCAAATCACGTGAAGTCATAGAAGACTAGAGTGCTTATGTCTGAGGAGAAGGGAGTGATGGGCAGCAGAGCCGTCAGAGACAGGGACCCTGTCTGCCTGGTCCCCATTGTAGTCCCAGCACCTGGCTTCATGCTCATGACATAATAGGTGCTGAGTAAAAAGAAACATAACCATGCGAATCGCTGGTGGAACAATGAGAATGGTTTTTCTTCTTTAAGGTTCTCGAACACGTGCCGCTGCTGCTGTATATCTTGGCCGCAAAGACCTTGATTCTCTGCCTGGCATTTGCCGGAGTGAAGATGTACCAAAGAAAAAGATTAGAAGCAAAGCAGCAAAATCTCGAGGCCGAAAAGAAGCAGCAAGCAGAGAAGAAAGCTAACTGAAGAGAGTTGGAAGGTACTTGGGCTTGGCAAATACAAAATATCCAGTGGGTTAGGGCAGGCCAATCGGTGGGTGTGATCGTGGCCACATTCCCTGGGTCTGCAGGATGGAGTGACGGCTTGTGGCCCCTGTCCTGGAGGTAGGCCTGGTCCACGGGGGAGGTGTGCAGAGGTGGACCCTGGGGCCACCTGCTGCTGAGCCGAGTATGCAGAGCAAGGTCTCCTCCTTGAACCCTGCAGCCGTTCTTGGTGGGTGGAGCTGCGGGACTCAACTCTGGAGCAGGCAGTGGGGCCCTGGAAGAGGACATGCTCACAAGTTCAAAAGGAGGAGGGAAGGCAGTTCTAGTTGAAATATTGTTATTGACTGGATTTTCATTCCAGAGTCGTCACTGTATGAGTTAAGCTGAGAAGAGGGTGGCCAGGCTAGGTGTGAGATCAGGAAGCCTCTTCCCTCCCCCAGAGATGACCAGTCAGCCCCGCTCAGAACTGGAGGTTGGCCTTCCCCCAGGCTGGCAGCCCCTCCCAGACTCCAGCCTCGCTTTAATCAGACAGGGTTTCAGAGGGAGGGAAAACTGGGGCCAGAATGCCGTCCCTAACAGCTGAGCCGCGGGGTGCCGGGGCGGGACACAGAGCTGACGTGGCAAGCACACGCAGCCCCCTTCACCTGCCTCTCCCTGGGGTCTTCCCTTCTAGGTTTTGCCTCTTAGGTGTCAGCTTGGGTGGACTCCAGCAGAGAAGAAGGAGGACAAGTCAGAGGATAAATTCCCAATCTCTACCTTTAACTTCAAATAGTGTGAATTTTTGTATGCTTTTGAAAGAATCAGTATTTTGTTTACTAAAATAAAATACCTTTGTAAGAAGGACTGTCTCTAGTCTTTGAAATAAGTTGAAGTGTGTGTGTGTGTGTGTGTGTGTGTGTGCACGCATGTGTGTGTTTCTCATGCTCTCTCTCTCTCTCTCTCTCTCTCACATACACACACACACACACACACACACCTACCTGTGTCCAGAGGAGGTTTGCAGCCCCCTCCGGCAGCACTTCCCTTGGCTGCTGGGTCCTACAGGTAGCACCTCCTGTGGGGGAGGGGATCCAGGCTCAGGAAGCCCACCAGCTCTCCCCCAGGCCCCGCTGCCCTCCCACACACCCCTGCAAGTGTGGTCATTGGGTTGTATTGTGTTGGGGTGGCGGGAGGCTGCGCCTTTGTCCAGGGCCATCCAGGAGGGCTGGCGGCTGTGCTGACCCCTGGGGATCTCTGTGGGGAGGAGTCGCAGACAGTGAACCCTGGGCCGTGTTGGGCACTGAGCCTAGGGAGAACTCACTTCTAGAGTCCTGTCATCAGAGAACAAGAGGGGCCCAGAGCTGTGCTTCGTCCTCTGTCCTCCCACCCCAGTTTGCTTGCTGGGATGAAGGGGAGGGCATCCCAGGAGACTTTCTGATTGGGAGAAGAGAACTGGGGAGCTTTTCACTCAGCAGCTAACAGACCTTTCTCTTCTCCCAAAGGAGCAGAGTGGAGGGGCGTGAGGAAGCAGTTCCCGGAGCCAGCAGCTTGGGGGCTGTGTGGTCCCATTGCTGGTGGCTGCATGGGGAGCTGGCGTGAGTGTGTGTTAAGAGATGCCTGCCCACCGTGGCCCAGCTGGGTGGAACGGGAGGAGTTAAAGAATCATATCTTAAATTGCACTGGGATTGCTGGATACACCGAGTGGACCCTGAGGCTGCAAGCTGCAAATTTCCAGATAGTCAACAAGTGATTCTCACTTAACCTGGCACCTCAGCCCCCAGTAGGCAGCTGCTCCAGCCTTCCCTGGGAGCCCTGGCGATGTTCATTCTGACCAGCCCCTACTGCGGGGGACCTGTTGGAGGATGAACAGAGGAGCAGAGGGTGAGGCCCTTGGATTCCATGGTCTGCCCAGACGGGGTCCAGGACTGACAGCAGGCCCTGGCCCACCCTCCCGCCTCTGTCAGGGCCCGCTGCAACCTGGTGGTGGTCTCACCCCCAACTGCTCCAGAAGCCTGCTCCAGGCCTTGCCTCTGCTGCTGCCCACCCTGCAAGGCTGGGCATTGCCCTCAGTCTCAACATGCCCGGCCTTAGTCCCAGGCTCCTGGGCACATCTCCGCCCGTGCATCCCCACCCTGTACCTCCTAAATCCAACACACAGTCTGGGAATCAGTCAGTCTGGCCAGTAGACATTTGTGTTTGTTTTAAATACAGATATTTTTCTAGGCTTTGGGATTTAAATCTCAGCTTGGGAAGATTTGTCCATTTTCTTGGAAAATTCAATAGAAGATGACCTAAGGGCCAGACTAAACCACTGGCGGCGAACCTGGCTTTTGTGTTCAGGGTTTTGGGTTTTGGTTTTTTCAGTTACTTCCTGTGCACTTGTCTACCACTAGGGGGAGATGATGGGTCACTCTTTGGAGTCCGTGATACTGGATACCGTGCGTCAGGAGATTCCTGGTTTGATATTAAGTAATTGGTTGGATGCGTGCATGCCTGACTGGATGCATGGAGGTGGGTAAGGTGGTAAAGCCACAGCCTGGTCCCCCATCGGGACTGCACTCTCCAGCAGCTCTCTGGACTGTAAGTGAGAACGCCTACGTGAGAAATAGGCAACCGACCCCGGGCAACTGAAAGATGTCGCAAAGAGCATAGCGAAACCCACGTTCTCTGCCTACAGGAGGTCCCCAGGAGCCCTCCTGCAGATCCTGCCACCACACATATCCCTAACTCACCTATCTGACTTCCCAGCTGGCAACACACTAGGAGCAGAAAGGAAGAAAGGCAGTTGGCATCAGAAATGCCTCCAGCAAGGAAGACCAGCAGACCAGGCCCGAGGACTCACCATCTCCATGTGCCAGAATGTGGTGGCCAACAGCCCACACCGGGTGCCCACTTGATCCTTTGATAGTGATGACCTTTGTCAGAAAAAAGAGTTTAGACCATTTTATACACTCTGCTTAATGAGGCAGAGGCATAATGTTCAGAAACCAAGTGATCTGGGATTCTTTGAAAGGGGTCATCGCTCTCCCAGCTATCTGGAATTTCTCCTGTGTTAGGGAAACAGATGCCTGAAGATCTCCAGGTCTCTGGGCCTTCACAGGACTTGTGTGATCACATGAATGCTCTTGAGCTTGCCCAACTCTGGGTTAAGTCCCAAAGGCACAGAGGTGGGAGGCACTCAGGCCCAACCTGGGGGAGCTCACTTTCTATTGCCAGGAACACCCAAATGATGAAGGAAGGAGGGGTTCTTCCTCCATGCCAGAGACAGACTCCCTGGTGAAAGTCTGTTTCTGAGTGAAGCTGGGAGAGTCTGGAAGGAAGAGAGCAGAGGAGGGTCTCTGGGCTGGTCCTGACCCACGGCCTTAGATCCTGTGGGAGAGAGACCAGGAATGCGTGGCTGAGCTTTCCCGGTGATTCTCTGGCGAGGCGCTCCTTGCCCCTCCTCGGGATGAATTCTTTATCTGTGAGCGGAGGGAGAGCCCAGGGCTGAGCCAGGTCCCACCAATGGCAGAAGAGAGGGAGGGGAGCAAGCCCAACTCAACCCGGAGTCCTCCGCCAGCTTTATTTGCACCTGTCACCTCAGGACAGATTCCCAGAGGGTGACAGTAGCATCATCCCCTTTTCAGAAATCAGAAAACTGAGGCTCAGAGAGGTTCACTGCCCTCACTAACAGCCCCCAGCTGGTGGGAGGCAGAGGCAGGGTTCAGGCTCTAGGGCTTGTAGCTGTCCCTGCTGTGCTGTTGGGTCTGAGTCATGTGAAAGGAAGACCGGCCAGAGTCACAGTCCTCTGAAGAGTGAGTCATACAATCTCCAACAGATGTCACCCTTGGCATGACAGGGACCATGGCCAGGCTATGGTGACTGAGGAGAGGAGGTGACAGTGAAGCATGTGCGTTGGCAAATCCCGGGTTGAGTCCCCACTGTCTCTCTGCTCTTGGCTCCAGGGTCACCTCCTCCACGGCACCCAGCCCCAGGCCCTGGGCTCCGAGTGCTCCCTGCACTCGCTGAGAGGAGCCGCCTGACCTGGAGGGTCCAGGCTTATGTCCCTTGGTTCCCCTGGCCCTGCTTGCACTGCCAGGTACTCAGAAGGCACCGGAAGATGTGGTAGTGCATGGTTGGTACCACCAAAGGGAGGGGGCAGGGAGTGTGGCGGAGATTGCCCGTCACCCACACTGACACGCCTCCTCCTAGGAATGATCATGAATTTTACCTGACCTGATTGCCCCCAAAACGAAAGGCTACGTTTCCCAGCCTCCCTGTGACTAAGTCTGGCCAGTCATGTTTAAGTGTGGTGTTGAATCTTCCTGGAAGGCTCAAGAGGGACAGGGCGAGCCCTCTTCCTTCCTTTCTCCTCCTCTGCTACCTGGAATGCAAATGCAATGGCTTGTTCAGCAGCAACTTTGGACTCCATGACTAGGTGACTCTGAAGCCTGAACCAAGTGTAGGGTGATGGAGTAGAGACACAATCCTGGGCTCCTGATGACCAGGGGTCCATCATGTCACCCCTAAACTGCCACCGTGGCACTGCTTATTTTTGGTGATAGGTGTGGGGTACCAGTTTTGTTCATATGTCTCCAGACGATAGTTAAGAGTCCAACCTAATCTAAACTAGCACATGCAGTCAGTTCAAGAAGGTCCCAGGGCTTCCTGGCAGGAGGACTTGAGTTCTAGTTCTGAGTTCCCATTGCCGCTGTTGTGGACCTGTCTAGGTGAATGAGTTGCTGCCCCAACCTGGACGTGTTTGTATGTTTGTTTTGTAAAATGAGCTTAAGGATCACTGTCCTCTCTACTGTACATAATGGTTGTCTGAAGAGAACGAGGTCAGGCACGTCAAAGTCAGTGGGCACGTAGTAAAACCGTCACACGTAGAAAGAATGTGTACCTCTGGGTGGGCAGCCTCGTCCCCTGGTTGGCCAGTGGGGCTCCATCCATCCTGGAAGGAGAGTCCATTTGCTCATGCTTGTCTGGGCTGGTTCTGAGGACAGCTTCGTTTTCTAAAGCATCACCTCCTCTGAGTCACGTTGGTGCATGCCAAGGGAGTGGGGACTTGGTTGTTGGTGGTGACAAAGGCCAGAGAAGACAGGATGTTCCATCAGCCACCACTCAGAGGCACAGTGCCATCAACATCATAGACTGTTCCAGAGGATTTGTCTACAGATGTGTGGCTCATATATTGTCACCCACTGGTCAATTCATACAATGCACGAAGTGTGGCGATTTCCAGAGATTCTGGATTGGACTCACCAGTCTCTGTCCCACCCACACCAAAGAAACCTCTTATTACTAATTCCATAACCTATTGCAGATGGTCTTAAAAGAAATACCAGAGAACAAAGTTTCCTTTGATCCAAGTATCTTAAGATGTGTCTACTCTTACATCCTGGTGATAAAAGGGAGAAAAAATTTCCTCAAAGAGCAAAAGGGAAATGAGGTCAGTGGCATTAGGTCTAATTGTGGACACATTTGCTTTGACCTGAGCCCGGATGGTAATAACACGAGCTTCAGGGTTTTGAGCGCTCAGTTTGTGCCAGAAATGTAGTGGCTTGGCACACAGGACACTATTTTAAAGCCCTCAACCTATTTTACTTATGAGCTAACTGAGCCTCGGGGAAGTAAAGCGACTTGTCCCGAGGAGCATAGCTAATAAATGCAAACTTGAGATTCCAACAAGCATTTGATCCCCAAAGCACAACTGTCTGCTAGAAGTTTCCATGCTTACTACAAACCAACATTTCATAATTACGAATGCAATCTTATGTAACTAAGTTTCACATTGAAGGTGGTCCCTTTGATCTCTCTGGTTATATTGATGTCCTCTTTCCTCTGCTTGCTTTTCTAATGATTAAACAAGGCCTCAAAGGAATGGAATTCTAAACCCATTTTATTACATTGTTTTGGTTCTCAAACAAAAATAGCTCCTGTTGGTTTATCTTGTTCATCTGATAGCCTAAAAACATTCAGCTACTTTTCTCACTGCAAAATAATGTATCTTTGAAAGGTAGTTTGCCTCCTCCTCAATTTTGCATAGAAATGTACTTTTGATGTGATGTCTGGCTGGAATTGGTCATTTTGCCAGCTGATATCTGTTGTGATAAGAAAACCAGGGCTTCGACAGCCAGGCTTAACCTAGTGAGCCTGGGTTTGAGAATCTGACAGCCCTAGTGACTTGCCCATGTCCCAGTTTCCTCCTCTGAGAAGTGGGGAGATTAGCACCTACCTGATGGGGTTGTCCTGAGGGTGGAATGAGCTGCTTGTTGGGAAGAGGCAGTCTGAATGATGGCTCTGGCCAAGAGCTCTGGACTGGAATCTTAGCTCCTCTGCAAGGCAGCAAGCTACTCAATCTCGGTGTCTCAGGTTTTCCCACCTATGACATCTACAGATAATAGTAAATCCTACATCACCAGCCATTGGAATCAAATGTTAACTCATTTAGTTAAATGAGTAACTGCCTCGCCCAGACACATGCAGAAATAGTGACGTGAGGTATGGGAGCAGAAGCCAACTCTCCTGTCGGGATGCCTACACATCCATCTCTAGCTGGTTCACGTGTAGCTGGTAGGGTTCATCACCCAGACCTCTGTGCAGGTGTGTGATAAGGTATAACCCACTTGTGTTCCAAAACTCAGGCCACTTACTCTTGGACCTGCACAGAGACAGCACATTGAAGTGAACAAAGAAGTCTGATACTATTTCTGTCAAGGAATTTAAATCCTAAAACAAATGTGACATAGAGAGAAAAAGACCATACAGATACACTGCTCAAGAAGAGTTGTCTCACCAAGCGAATTGCCAATGAGAATGCAGAATTTCAATTGGAGGAATAAGATATTTATTAGCAGCAGGGTTTGACTAAATGATGGTCCCCAAAGGGATCCCAGACCTAATTCCTGGAGCCAGAAGAATTATAGGGAAAAGTCTTTTCATAGGTGGTCTAGTTAAGGATTTTAGGATGTGAAGATGATTTTGAACTATTTGTGTGGACCCTAAATACAGAGATGAGAGTAAGAGGGAGACACAGGGAGATTTGCACAGAGGAGGAAGTGATAAGGCATAAGGAATCCTGGCAGCCATCTCTGACTGGAAGAAGCAAAGAACATGCCCCCTGAAACTTCAGGGGGGTGCTGCCCTGCTAATACCTTCATTTTAGCTCACTAGAATTGGTTTTTGATGTTTGGCCCCAGAACCAGGGGAGAATAAATTCCCATTATTTTTAGCTACCACATTTGTGGTATTTTGTTACAGTAGCCCCACAAACTGATTCAGCACCATTGGCCCCAAAGTGGGATCTGCAGAAATTCAACTTCATAGTTCTGAGTGACTGGCTCTTTGGGGGATGCTTCATCTCCCAGTTAAAATGCGTACTAGGATTCCCTTTATAGCAACACAAAGCTGCAAATGTCTACCACTCAGTTGCCAAAAAGCATTGAATATCAATTTTCATTGGATGATGTCTTTCCGAATAAAACCAGGAGGTTCAGGAGGGAAAGAAGATAAGCAAAGAAAATGTTGCTTTTTGCACTTTGCCATCAGGAACCTGGTCTCACAATCTTCTATATAGTCAAGTCTTTCAGGAATTGAATGGAAACTTTCCTAAATTATTTCTAAATACTTTATTTTTTGAGCTGTATTTTAGGCTCACAGAAAAAATGAGCAAAAAGCACAGTGTTCCCAGGTACCCCCGCCTTATTTTTTATCCCACGTGAGTTACTTTCTACACACCTTGGGGTGATTATTTTATTGTAAAGTTGCTGCCTGCACATATATAAATAAGAGAGCATTTTATGATGTGTTTAATGGAGGTCAGGAATTTTTTTCCTATAAATGTAAAAACTACACCACAAATCCTTACAACCTACATTAGGGGTGGCCCCAAACTTGGATGGGAGGGTGTTGTACCAACCGGGTGTCTCAGCTATGGGTCCTGAGAAGCTCCGTGGCAAGCTCTAGTGACTGCCTGCTAGGATTCTTGGAGTTGGATGGAGGGTTGGTTGGGTAAATGGGTTCACAAATGTCATTCATGCCACCTATTCCCCCAAGTCACACCTAAGTCATCACTGTCGTCTCTCCCCAGTCTTTTTCTTGGGAACACCAACTTGCCTCAGAGGGTCTGGATGGGGTTCCATCTCCTTGGATGCCTCTCACTCACCCTCCACCACCTTGCTGGTGAGGACAGAGGGACAATAGGAAAGACAGCATCTTGCTTGGTCACCATCTGGACAGAGTCTCTTGTGGATGGCATGGGGTCCCTGGGCATCGGTTTAGTGCTGAAACTGCTGGGCATACTACTGACTTTTGACTTCTTTGAAACTGCACTTGGTTCTGTTTTTTCTCAGGCCTACAAATTTGACCCCATAAGCTTTAACCCTGCCCACCCTTGCTAGCTGAAGTTCTTTGGGTTGGTTGGCCCCTAATCCTCCCATTGACACAACCCTCAAAGTGGCTTAACACAATGACTGGAGATCCCTAAATTACCAACCAGCTTTAGTGAAGCCCCCAGCAAACTCAGGACCATCCCACTTCCTCAGGAACTCCTCTGGCCTCATAGAACCCTGAGGTCACTGCTGAAGTGTCGTTGGAGCCACAGTCCAGAATTAACTCAGCAGAACTGGTGGTGATGACCATACATGTGGCAGGGCCTCACATCTTGTTGGAGGAAATGTCCTTAAGAAAATTTCCCAAGATAGTAATTTTCCCATCTCCGAACTTTGTTTGTTAGTGTTTTCCACTTGCTTAGGTTTATCCTTTCAATCCCTTTGCCAATTAATTCACTCAAAAGTATAAACTGGTAGGAATAGACACTGTCAATGGATTGCAAAGAAAACTCTTTCCTGTTATTGATGATAAACCATTTCAGAGAAGACCAGGCTGAGTCTAAAGGGTTCAGGTAGTTATAATGGGAAGGCAGACAGAGCAGTTTGTGGCCATAGGACTTGGCCACCTCTGGGCAGCACACTATGCTTGTTAAATTAATGATTGTTGGGGTGTTGGGCTGGACCTCAGCCTCTCTGTGTTCCTGGGGCCTCATCTCATCCTGCTGCCTTCTCCCCTTGACCACGATGGCACACTTCCCATAGTTCTTCTTTACCACATCGCAGAACTCGAAGAAGAGTTTGTCTTCTTGTTTGGTACATAGCTCGTCTCTCAGGAACAACCGATATTTCCAAGGCACCCATCCTTGACCACCACCCGCATGCACCACACACCAAATTGGAGTTTGCATGAAATACCCATTACTAAGGTCTTCTCCAGTTACAAGGCTCTCTGGGATATCAGTTTCCCCAAAATATATGGTCTTAAATCCATCACACTGCAGTGTTCTCAGGGTTTTCAGGTACTGGACGCATTGCTTCCTCCTGAAGCTATCAAATTGACCTCTGATAATGATGCTTTTTAGAAGACAGTTCGTGAGGTGAGGCATTGTGGGATCTCAAGTGCTTGACATGTCTCTCTCTGGGGAGATCTAGCTAGAGTGACATGATGACCTCATAAAGGGCTTTCTCATGGTTGCACCAGCCCCAAGCTACACTTCAGATTCAAAGCATCATGGGACACAGACTCAGAACCACTTCCATCTGGCCTATGCCTTATGGGAATGGGAAATGCTGACCACGAAAATGCCACTTCGACATCACTTCTGTAACAGGTCTAGAACAGAGACCGGCAATCTTCTTACAGGGATGAACCAAGCTTGTGCCTTTACTGGGCACTTTCATGAACCAGGTATAGCTCCATGCACTGGGTGGCAGTCGTGACATGTCCAATGAGCCTGGGGCTTGAGGGTGCAGGTCTGTGTGTGTGTGTAGTTTGCCAGCTGTCTGCCCTCTTATGCAATCAAGAGTGGGTTTTGTTTGTTTATTTTGTGGGGGTAGCAGAAGGAGGATAAAGGAAAGAGCAGAGGAATCTCAGTCTGCACCCCTCTTCCATTGGGACTGCTAGTTCCTGAGTAATCTAATGCCATATATGGAGAGTATTTTTAATTTTATATACTCAGGGCAAAATGGCAGTTTGTTTCCATCTCTAGCAACCTCTTCAATTTCCTTTGTATTTTCTTATCACTTTAAACCCAGACATTTCATCAATGTGAATAAGGAACTCCTTCCAGTGAAGGTGTGCTGGCCAGGGGGACGGATGGGGTGTTCCCCTTCTCCTCCTCCAGGGGAGCCCAACCCACCCCAGCATTATCATGGAGGCTGTGGCCTCCAAGCTGCCACTCCTGAGCTCAGAAGCAGCAGGTCTCAGTTGGTAATCAGCGTGTGATCATTGGCTTGTAGGAGTTTTTCTTCAGTTGGTGGAAACCACTTTCAGACCCAATTTGATGTGCATGTCAAAGGCGTAGAACAGAGTGTGGCTGCTGCGATTGAGGTGGGGGCAGTGGTCCCGGCATCCCCTGCTCAGCCACCCGTGTCTCCCCCTCCACCCCAAGGGAGCACATGGCCTGGAAGGCAGCCTGAAAGGAACACTATGAAGGCAACAAAGTGAATTCCAAGGCCTCACCCCCAGGGCTCAGTTACGGATGTGGGAGAGGCTTCAGAAGCCCAGGAGGAGGCGTGGGAAGCGCTGTCAGTTACATGTGGTACGAACCCGTGCGCGCGCACGCACACGCGCACACACACACACATTAGCTTTTATGTTTACATAGAAAGAACAGAACAATAAAGCAAATGTCAATTAAAAATGCAGCCTTGAGAGGAGGGGGAGAGTGGGAGTGAGGGAAGAAAGAGCTCGCCACTTCTCTGAACGTCTCATTTTATGGTTTTAACTTTGGAAAATAAGCACGTTTTATACCTATAAAAGAAAATCAAAAGGAAAAATGAAGCAAAATGATCTCTAAAGATAAAAATAAGACAAAAATCAACTCACTAAGCCGTTTATCACAGTATCAAAATCACAGCATGCATTTATTCCAAGTGACTCTGACAGTGACTTTATTTTACCTTCTCTGGTGGCACATATGTTGAGGAGAAAGAAGAACACGTGAAATCTCACACTGTGATCATCGATCTTACCATTAATTACAATACTGGCGTTATTTTTTTGAAAATTACATCCATTTTCTTTTAAATATATACTTTTTAGTTGTACATGGACATATGGACATTTTATTTATTCAGTTTTATGTGGTGCTGAGGATCAAACCCAGTGCCTCATGCACGCCAGGTAAGCGCTTCCACCCTGAGCCACAGCCCCAGCCCCTTACATCCATTTTTAAGGTCCATGAAACTTTTTCAGATAAGTTATAGTGTTGTTAGCACCCAAGATTTGCAGCCTAAAGAAAATTCAAATAGGAAGGAATTGAAGATAGTAATATGAATTCATGGTTGATTTTTCTCTTCAAAAAATACACATTTCCTACCTCTCCCTGTTAAAAAGACCTAAAGGCAAAAATAACCCAGTAGCAATGTCCATTTCTATCCCCATACTCTGGCCTCTAAATATCATTTTCTAGGAATCAGGGCTTCTTTGATGATAGGTCTGGGCAGGGAAATGGACAGGATAAAGTGATGCATCTTGTTCAGCCTGAAGGCACAGAAGTGGTGATCATCAGTTTTTCACTGATAGACAAAATGCTTGAGAAAAACGATGTAAAGGAGGAAAGGTTTACTTTGGCTCACTGCTTCAGAGATTCTGGTCCATGGGTGGCAAGCTCCTTTGCTTGGGCCTGAGGTGAGGCAGAACATCAAGGCAATAGGACATGGAAGAAAGCTGCTAAGTTCATTCCACCTCAGAAGCAGACAGAGGAAAAAGGGCTGGAGTCAAGATATAGTCCCCAAGGACCCACTCCTTCTAATGAGTTTCCACCTCCTACAGTTTCTGCCACCTCCCAATAATCCATCTAGCTCTGAATCCTCAATGGATTAATCCACTGATGGAGGTCAGAGCCCTCATGATCCAACCACGTCCCCAGATCCCCACCTCTGGACATCGCTGCACTGGGCACCAAGCCTTCCTTCAACACATGAGCCTGTGGGAGACATTCCAGATCCAAACCATAGCAGAAGCCTTCAGAGATACCAGGTCCTGTCAAAAGGATCCAAGAGTTGATGAAAAGGATGGCCAAAGATGGAAGAATGTGAACACTGATGAACAATGAACGCAATAGGTTCAAGTGCAATGATTCCATAAAAATGTGTGGGTTCATAATGATACAAAACATAAACAACATAAACTATAAAAATACTAAAAACAATTGAGGGTAATTTTGAAGGGCACCATTGCATTATTCTGCCAGTTAATAAGCAGAAGAACCAAGCGTTAGTCTTGCCCGTCCTTTTGTGGATTTTTCAGAGTGGGAAATGCCAGGATGGAGGGTCCCAGCAGATGTCAGGCAGAGGCGGTGGCTGTGTGCCTGACCTTCTGGGCCGTGTAGTAAAGCAGAGGCACTTGAGAACTGTAGTGAGCAGAGGCTCTGGTGCCAGGTAAATTCAGGGCCCAGTCTCAGTCACACTCCTCACCAGCCTCGACTTCCAAGTCTACAAAATGGGGAGAATCCCTATCTCCAAGTGCTGAGTTGAGGACTAAGGAAATAGCATATACAATCTGCTTGCACAGGGCTTAATCAATGGCTGCCATCATGGTAGAGAGGGCTTGGCTGGGTCAACAGACCCTCAGAGCCTGGCAGTGACTGCAAAGTAAAGGACAAGTGATGGGAGAGGAGAGCAAAAGCAAAATAAAACTAAATGAAAGTAAAACATAGTAAACTGACCAAAGACGAAAGGTGAATTGACCTCCTTATGGTGACAGTGGAAAATGTTCCCTTCCCTCCATCGTCCCTGTTTCTCTGTTTCATCAACAAATCTTGGGCACCTGCAGGTTCCAGGCTCTGCCTGAATCTTGGAATGGCTGCAGCCTCCCCATCAAGGATGCTGTTGTCTTATGGGAGAGAAGAACCAAAGGTCTCAACACAGCGGTGGGAGCTCCAGGAGTGGGACGGGAGAGGGAGGTGCTGCTGAGAGGAGGCCAGGAGCCCCGCTGGCTGTGGCTTCTGCAGGAGAAAGTGGAGTGGATCCCAGCCTGAGAGCCCAGGCTGGTGGCAGTGGGAGGAGCTTGCTTTTCACCTGAGATTCGCCTTCACTGCAGTGACCCCTTTTCTGGCACCAAAGTCTCCCCCTTAATGAAGCTTCCTTACTGGGCTTTATAAAAAGTGCTGGGATACTTTTCTCTAGTGCTTTCCTAGACCCTGGGGAACGTGCAGCTGATGGTGGTTCCAGGGGACTGCTGTCACCATTGAAGGTTTCCCTGTTGAGTAGTGATTGAACTGAACAGGGACACAGAGAAGTGACCTCAGATCAGGGGAGGGAGGAGGGACCACTGTCTGTGTAAGAGTGGTGTTCAGGGCCAGGTCGGCGGGCCACTCTGACTTTACGTGCTGTCTTCCTGTTTGCTAAGTGCTCTCTTCACTAGGGCTCCTGAGGAGGGAGAGGACTCCCTGGTGTTTCGGGTATCCCCACTGCTATGGCGTGGATTCAAAATGTCCCACATGTTAAAGGCTTGGTCACTAGCCTGCGGTGCTGCTGGGAGGTGGCGGAGACTGCAGGAAGTGGGGCTTAGGGGGAAGAAGCTAGACCACTGGGGACATGCCCTTGAAGGGGATTTGAGGACCCTGGCCTGTCTTCTCTTTCTTTTATTTCCCAGCCACCATGAGGTGAAGAGCCTCCTGCACACACTCCTGCCATGAAGTTCTGTGCAGCCAAAAGACCAAACAACCATGGAATGGAAGCTCTGAAACAATAAGCCAACACAAACCTTTCCTTCTTTTAAGTTGTTCACCTCAGGCAATTTGTCATAGTGACAGAAAGATGACTAACACAGCCAATGTTCAAAATAAATAAGTGAAAAAATTGGAAGTTCATTAGGCTGAGACAGCTACAGCTCCTTGGCTACCGTGTAAGCAAACCAAAGCTCTACTCAACAGAAACAGGAACACAAAACTTAAATGTAACCAATCAAACTACCACTCCACCTTTCACTGAGGCCTTTCCACTTTAACCCATCAAAGACAGACATTCTGACTGAAGATTTTCTGACTGCAGTGGTGTGAAAGCAATTTGTATCAGCAGAAACCGTACTTTGAGTTTGGTTTTGGATCTGTCCCCAGGCTGGCAACGTGTGGTAAGATGCTCTTGATATTGGGCAACAACAGTGAGCCGCAGCTCCCACTCAGCCACAAGATCAAGAGGAGAAGCAACCGGACTCTGCAGTGGGCTGTGTTGTTAAGCCACAATGTTTGGCGAGTTGGTGGACCAAAGGCATTGTTTGGACTTCCTGTATTTTTGACTCAGGGTGCATTTATCAGGGTGCAAACCCATCCTGGGCTGGGACATCTCTGCTTGCCTCCATGAACACCTCCTGGAAGTTCCCCTCTGGTCCCCTCAGTGGCTTGCTGATCTGCTGCCAGCCTAATGCTGCCCGATTCACAGATTCTGAATGCTCAGGTAAACTCATTACCGTTTCACAATGCCCAGGTTTATCCCTGAACATCAGGAGGGCAGCCAAGGGGTCGGGGGCAGAGGGGAAAGGGGATCAGTTACCTGTCAGAACTGATATTTAAAGAAAAACTTTTCACTGCCTTCGAAATTATAAACACTGCATCAGCCCTGGAGATCATTTCCAGTCGGAGAGCTTCTCCGTTCTTCCTCTGCCCTGCTCCACTGACCAGAGAGAACCACTGTTGGAATGTGTTGTGTTTGCCCAGTTTTTGCTTGGATATACGAGTGTATATATACGTCCATAAACAGAGGTTTGATTAAAAAACTAAACATGTATCATAGTCCATATGTCTCTCCATAAGTTGCTTTTGTAAGTCTAAGGATCCCTTGTGGACATTTTCCCATGGTAAGACTGAAAAAATCTTATTTTTAAAATAGTTCTATTGTATTGCATCGCATGGCTGTGACCCGAGTCTCCTATTCGGTGGCTATTTTGATGGTCCCAGGGTCTTTGCTGTTTCAAACAGTGCTGGGATGAATACCTTCTCCTGCCTATGGGAGTGCACGGGCAGATGCACAGATATGGACGGCCAGGAATGAGGGGTTAACAGTCACATCTGAGCTACATGTTCCCTCCAAAATGCTCGTACCAATTTGATATAAAATGCACACATTCAGACGCCCTTGGGGGTCATTTTAGAGCAGGCACAGGGGCCGTGGGTTTGGAGGACACCAGCCAGAGGAGGACTCAGGGGATGCTGGAAGCCGTGGTTCACTCAGAGACTCAGGTGGGCTCTGAGGAGCACCTGCCAGGCCTCAGCCTAGGGCAATGAGGTGGGACACACTGGGGGAAGGTCCCGAGTCTAAGGGGCTGGCAGAGAGGGCTCTACAGGGACTCCTTTGGTGTCCCACCCTCATCTGCCCAGGGAGAGGCCGGGCTGGAGTCTGGGTAGGAGGTGCTCTTGCACAGGAACGGAAGCAGCTGCCCCGGACTCAAGCAAATCATGGTGAGATGATGGCCAGGTCCACTTAGAACCTCTTGCATCTGCCGTCGCTGTCGCTCCTCCTGCAGCCTCCTCAAGCCAAGTGTCCAGCCTCTCTGACTCTCCTCCTCCACCTGAGGCCTTCCCCTCCCCTTCTCTTCTTGCCAAGCCCCTCTTCAGGGCTTCCCCTCCTCTGAGGGCCTGGGAGAGAGCAGAGCTTGGGGTGGCGGGGGTAATGCATGCATGGGAACATGTGTGTGCACGTGTCTGAGTGTGTATCCTGTGTGTAAGTGTGCACGTGCATGTGTGTACTGGAAACTCCCGGCCCCACTGGTGTGCACCCCGTTCCAGACGTGCTTCCTGCTCGCTCACCAGCTGAGCAAGAGAAGTGGGCACTCTGCTGGTGCTGAGTGACAGCATTGCCCCGGCAGCCCTCCCAGGGCTCGCTGCCCACCGGGAAGCAGCTGGAATCATTAGTCAGAGTAATCACCTGATTCTCTTCAACCTCCTTGTTTGGCTGGGGCAAAACTCCTCTGGCTTCTCCTGGGCCCTCTCCTGGGAGAGAACATGGAAGCCACAGAGCTTCTTTAGGGTCCTACCTGGAGCAGTGGTCCTCAGGGGGGCACTTGGAGACCTGACCTGGGGGTTTATAGGATTGCCGACAACTGGGCCCAAGGTTAGAGTTCTCGTGTTCTGTCATGAGCTCAAGGTTTTTACGGGCTTTAAGCACTTCTAAGGGAAGCCAAGATGAGAACCCCCATCGTCGAGCTGCCTTCACTGCCATCTGAGCCCATGGAGATTCCCGCAGAATCCTGAGTCACACAGATGAGGAAGTGAAGCTCCCGGGCCCTCGATTCTAACAAAGCCATCATCTAGGAATGAATAAAGGTGCTGGCTTGTCACACCCCATTCAATCATTCCATAAGGCAGGCACTAGGCTCAGGGTGATCCCTCAGCCACCTTCTATGGAGGGTCTGGAAGAGCTTCCTGTCATAGACAGGAAGTGACAGAGCTGAGACACACCTTGGTCTACTGACTCAAGTTCAGCACTGAGCTTCAGGCTACCCCATGACCCAAAGTAGCAGCCTTCCTTCCGTCCTTTCCTTTTGAAGGAAAACAAAAGTGTCTTTTGGACAAAGACTTAATGGAAACCTCACAGAGCTTTGGAGTCTGATAGATTTAACTTTGAACCACTTGTAGGGTGTGAGGCAATATGCAAGCTTCTGAGCTTCTCTGAGCCTCAGTCCTCCAATAGTAATACCCCCATTCATGGGATTTATAAAAGGAACACCAGATCGGGCATATGCAAACGCGCTTGGCATGGGCAGCATTCCTGATGTTAGTTTTCTTCTCGTCCTACTGCACCCTCGCTGGGCACATGTCACTCTCCCAGCTTCCATTTCCCCACTCCCCTTTCTAACAGTACCCAAGTCTGGCTGGGGTGTTCATCTGTCTCCCATGGAGCACAGGTTCTTTGGGAGGAGGCCACACCAGCTCCTGCCCAGTCTTCGGCCAGTGGCACATTCCACTCCTGGCCCATGGCTGGGTCCCGGGTGTGCTGTCCCCTACGCGCCCAGGTAAGCCTCATGAATCCTGCTTGGCCTGGGTGTGCAGGCCCTGGGGGGCAGGCACACTTTCCTGCATTTCCTTCATGACGCTGCCCTGTACCTTTCCCGTAAAAGTCATCAACACTGTTCAGACGTGTCCAGCCCGGCAGGGACTCAGGCTGGGGCTCCACTTTGTTTTCTGCTATTCAACTTCCTAACACGCTCCACGCAGTGTTTGGAGGGAGGGGTGCGGGATATGTGCCCTGCCTGGCTTGGATTGGCAGCTGCCTGCTGTTCTATGTCCTGAGAGAGACACACAGGACAGTGCCTATCTGGGCCTTGGGAGCAGCTTAGGGAAGAAGACATGTGACAAATGGCATTTTGAATAGCCCGGAAAGACAGCTCGGCATTATCCTGACAAGTAATAATTAAAATAATAATGCTCTCCAATGAACTTCAGGGTTTGCATGCACATGAAAGAATCCACGTCATTGAAGTGATGTGGCTTGGGCTGGAGATAGAGCCCAGTGGTAGAGCACTGGCCTAACAGGCGTGAGGCTTTGGGTTCAATTCTCAGCACCCCCAAAGGGGGAAATGATGTGGCTTAACTTGACATTGCGACATTATGGGTGGCCCAACATGATCTTGCTTGTGGGTTTTACTCCATTACATTTTCTGATGTGTCTAATTACATTACTAAGTTGGTGGTGAATGACCTCTTTCTCTGCTGCCCTAAGGTTTATCAATCATCTTTGCTTTTACCAACCTGCACCGTCATGGGTCCTTGACACTGTCTTCTCCAGGGGACCACGGTTCTCCAGGGGTTCCATGGTGTTCCTGACCCCAGCACAGGGTCTGAGTCTTTTCAGGCTTTTAAGAAGCATCTGGTCGGCTACATGATGTCAAGACAAGAACATTTCCCCCATTACATGTAGTGTACCATTATAGAGCGTCACTTTAATAGGGCTGTTACCAGAAATGAGGGCAGATTGCCACTCAGGCTCACCCTGCACTACTACGAGCCCAGAGGAAGGCTCTAATACCTCGCCAATGGCACACACCTTATCGATCCACCTGCAGGAGTTTGGTGAGACAGAACCCTCATGCAAGAATGAAATGCAGCCAGGTGCAGTGGCAC
Source organism: Glaucomys volans (assembly GCA_020662805.1). Lineage (NCBI taxonomy): Eukaryota > Metazoa > Chordata > Mammalia > Rodentia > Sciuridae > Glaucomys > Glaucomys volans. The sequence continues at coordinate 367,954 of JAJEJO010000121.1, read as the reverse complement.
ATGCCTGTAATCCCAGCAGCTCCGGAGGCTGAGGCAGGAGGATTGTAAATTCAAAGCCAGCCTCAGCAAAAGCAAGTTGCTAAGCAACTCAGTGAGACCCTGTCTCTAAGTATAATACAAAATAGGCCTGGGATGTGGCTCAGTGGTCAAGTGCCCTACTCCAATCCCCAGTAACCCCCCAACCCTCACCAAAAAAGAAAGAAAAGAGTGAAGTGCAAGGCCAGGGGTGGAGCTCAGTGGTAGAGGCACTTGCCTGGTGTGTGCCAGGTCCAGGGTTGGATCCCCACACTGCAATTCATTAAAAAAAAGGACAAAGTGAAGCAAAACACCTTTGTTACTCAGGCAGCAAGAAGGGCAGCTTCAGATCCATGGCAGGCTGGTCCCCAGGGCTTGGGAAGGCCACCCAGGCAGTGCAGTCTTGTCTGTGTGGCCCACACTGCAGCCCAGATGGTTCCAAAGCACACTTCATCCTGGTGTCACGCCTGGTGGTCACGGAACTCACTGGGCTACAGTGTTGCAAGATGTCTTGCTGTGGCTGGGCTGGGATAGAGGGACCAGGTTTCAGCCATCCCCTACAAACACCCACCTCTACTGTCCCCATTCTAAAGAGTTGGTTAAATCTCGTCTTGGTGTCAATTTCACAGCCTCCCCAGGATTTTGCTTCCTGAGAGTTTCACTGCAGCTAAATGGAGCTGGCTTACCCTGGATTAAGGAAGGCATGCCTGTCTCTGGTCCATCAGTTCTGCCTGCGGCTGCTATTTCAGGGTATCTGTCTGCACACATTGCATCTGCCTGCTGATTTCCATTCCCTCCAAGCATTTATGCCTCGAGCCTCATAACATTGCAGAAGATCAGGGCTGGGGGGCTGTGGTGTCAGAGA
>JAJEJO010000121.1:309778-363010 GCA_020662805.1 Glaucomys volans | reverse complement strand
CCACCACCAACAACACCATCTCTATGACCCCAACCTCCACCACCACCACCAACCATCTCTATCACCCTCAGCATTCACCACCACCAACACCATCTCCATCACCCTTAGTGTCCACCACCAACACCATCTCCATGCCCCAACCTCTACTATCAACACCAACACCATCTCCATCACCCTCAGCATCCACCACCATCAGCACCAACCAGACACCAACATCAACCACCAACTCCATTATCAACACCAGCCTTTACCACCATGACCAACCCCAACCATTACTAACAACACCACCATCAGGACCATCTGTCACCATCACAGACACCACTGCCACCATGAGGTTTATGTTTTTATTCCCAGTTTGCTTTTCAAAATACTTTCCCAGGTCTCATTAGATGCATCTCATGGTCTCATTAGATCTCATCTCCTTGGCAGGGTTGGTATCTCTGGCCTCATTCTCACTTTATCTGTAAATTAAGTTCCAGAGGGGTGAAGTGGTTTGTGCCCAGATGACCGAGTGGTTCTTCTGAGTCCAGAAAGCTAATGCTTTCTTCGATGCATGACTCTCTCAGTGAAAGTGAAGAATTCCTAACTTCTGATATGAACAATTTCGGTCCTAAATTCAATGGAGTCAGAGTATTTAAAACGAAATGGCCCTTTGCGACTATCTATCCCAAATCCCATATATTCCAGGCTAGCAAATAACCACTTAAAGTTTATGTGACTCCACAGAAGTTTAATCCAGAGCTCTTGTTCCGAAGTCAGCCTTCTTCCCATGACAAGAAAGCAGTGCTTTTATAGCCCTGGAGTCTCCTGATTCCTCTGAGAACGCTGAAGCCCACGCCCTTCCTTGGAGCACAGGCTTTGCTAGTGAAGGACAAGTGGCCTTCTACTGCCCACTCTCTCTTCTCCAGCCATCAGGAAACCTGCAGTGGACACAGGCTGCTGGCTTCCAGCCACAGCCCCATCCGCCAGAATGCTTTCTTGGTCCCACGCACAAGGGTGTGACCCCTCTGTCAAGGTTCCAGGTAAATCCAAAGCTGATCCCTTTGGCCTGCTGCCTTCACTCTCAGTGGATCCCCTGGGTTCCAGCCTGAGGTCCGCTGTGTGCACACTTTGACCCCAGGCTGGCCTGGATGGGCTGCAGGACAGCTGTGTTGCTTAAGGTCACAACCTTAAGTTGTGAGGAGAACTTGGCCACCTTGCTCTGGAGCTCTTTCTTTTTGAGTTCATAGGCCAAATTTGAATAATAAATATCTTCAAAGGACCTATCATTCTTCTTGAGGATGTTGCTGGCTAACCGGAAGAGGAAGATCACTCCGTAGATGCCGATGATGGTGAGGATGTACCAGGCGGCACTCGTGCCATCCGGCAGCCGCAGGGCCCTGGTGGAGTTGGTGCCATTCCTCCCCTCCATGGGGCCACCCAGGAGAGAGCTGGCCTGGGTCTGGGGTGTCCACACGATCACTGAGAAACAAAGAGGTCCAGATGAGAGGCAGCGTCCTGGGCTGAGGACCACCTGGCCAAGCACACCAGTCGGAGTGCTACCTGTCCCCTGCAGCTGCTCAAAGAGGTGGCTTTGTGACATGGCAGCAGCCTAGCAACAGATATGCCAACCAATTTTTGAAATCAATGGTTCCAAACACCAAGTTCCTGAATAGGAGACATGAGATCATAAAGATCTCGATTGTCCCCCAGCAACTGTAGTTAAAATGCCACTAGGGCTTCTTTGTGAATAAACTATTCGTATAGAAAATGTAATTGCCAAAACTAATTAGGAAAATCTAGGGGAAAAAAGTCATGAGTGAATTAACCTAACCAGAAATTTAAAACTAGCAGCCAGAAAATTTAACTTTTGTTTATAAGATCATGGCCATCTGGGCTGCGCACAGGGTAAGAGGGGTGCTGCTCAGAACCAGGTCCAACTCTCCCTGCAAACTCTCCCAGTGAAACTACAATAGCTAAAACAAGGTGCTGTTGATAGGAAGGTAAGAAGACCAGTGGAACAGGGTGCAGACGCCATCCACGGTGAGGACCTGCCCTGGTAGATGATAAAGGGGTGTTTCTGATCAGGAGGAAAAGGTGGGTCACTCAATAAGTAGCATTGGTGCAACAAGCTTTGGATCCACATCTCCCACCTTAGGTCCCAACAAAGTCCAGATAAATCAAGGAATTTCACATAAAAAATGAAACCATTTAAAGTCCTAGGAAAAAAACACAACAAATTTTTTTTTCCTTATCATCTCAGACTGGGACATCCTATCTAAGTATAATAGAAAAATACAGAAGAAAGAGTGAAAAAGTTAAATTCAACTACGTTTAATTTTTTTAAGTTATTGCATAACATAAACTAAAAGACATATGACAAACCAGAGGGACACTGGAACTCATATCACTAATTTTTTAAACGGTCCTCAATTCTATAAGAAAAAGTCTGAAAAATGTGCAAAAGGTGTGGACACAGAGGTCATAGGGGAAAAGGGACCTTGAACTCAAAGAAAATCTCAATGTCCACTCATGAATAAAAATTCTAAAGTCATGAGATGATATATTGTTACCCATTAGTTTGCAAACCAATGATATTTCAAAATCCACAGTGTAGGACATTGTGGGGTGATGAGGCCCCTGACTAACTGATCTCAGCCTGAAAGCATGGAGTATGCCGGGCACCCTGATGAGGCCTACTGTCATTCAAATGCATGTACCTTGACCCAGGAATCCCACCTCTAGCATTTAATCCTACAGATGCTCTGGGACACGTCTGATACAGCAGTGTCCATGTCAGTCGCTGTGTCCATGGGTCTTCACCCATGGATTCAAAGAGCCACAGATCAAAAATATTCAGAAAGAAAAAACTGCATCAGTACTGAGCGGGTATAGACTTTTTACTTGTCATTGTTCTCTAAACAATACAATATGACAATGATTTATATAACATCCACATTATATTAGGTATCATAATTAATTTAGTGAGGTCTTAAAATATATGGGAGAATGTACCTAGGCTATATGCAAATATGATGCTGTTAAAGGATTCAAGCATATGCAGATTTTGGCGTCTGTGGGGGCCCTGGCTCAGTCTGCCATGGAGACTGAGCAATGACTAGATGCTTAAGTAAGACACTGCAGCCTTGCTATGACCGCTAATGCTTGGGAGCAGCCTGATTGGCATCAGCTGAAGGATTGTTAAATTTATTTTGGAAACTCCATGCAATGGAAGCCTATACAGTCCTAAAAAGGAAGATTTTAGGTATCAAATGTTGATAAGTTAAAAAAAAAAAAAAGACAAAGGACATATAGTAAGCAATCGAGGGGGGGGGTGCATATTTTTATTTGCCTGAAGTTAATGTGTATATGTGTTTGCTTTCTGTTGCTGTAACAAATACCTGAGATAAATCAACTTGCAAAGAAGAAAGGTTGATAAAGACGAAAGATTTGTTTGATCTCACAGTTTCCGAGGTATTCAGTCCATGGTCTCTTGGCCCCACTGCTTTTGGACCTGTGGCGAAGCAGCACATCATGGTGGGAACATGTGGAGGAGGAGGCTGCTCACCTCATGGTAGCTAGGAAGCAAAGAAAGACAGGGAAGGAAGGGTCCCCAAATCCCTTTCAAGGACTTGCCCCCAATGACCTCACTTCCTCCTACCGAGCTCCACTTCCTAAATGCTCCACCACGTCCCCATCGCACCACAGGCTGGTGACCAAGCCTTTAGGGGACACTTCTCTAAACCACAGCAGTACAGAATACCCCTGGGAGAACGCTCAGGAATTCCGTACCTGTGATGGCCTCTGGGGAGCAGAACCAAGTGGGGGAAGGAGCCGTGCTTCTCACTGTGTGCTCTTCTGTACGGTTTGTACCATGTTCACTTATTTTCAAAAAGAGATAAACCTGAAAAGGAAGGAGACCAAGTGGGTGCTTTCCTGGTCTCCTTGGTGAAGTGCCCCTGGGTAAAGACGCCGTGTGCCCTTGTCAGATGGGAAGATTAGGATCTCAATGGCTGTTTAATTCAAAACTGTGTTCTCTACTTGGGGAGCCAGTGAATCAAGGGAAACAATGAGACCCAGAGAAATCCCGTATGATCCTCAGAGCCATTTCCTGGCTCAGACCCCAATTCTTGCCTTCCATGAATGTAGACGTATTCAGAAACGTCAGAGGCTAAATCTCAACCTGCTAGTAGACCAGAGGTGCTCTGTAAGTGTCTCCTGGTTGATATTTGTTTGTTGCTCATTCATTTTCCTAATGTAAGACTCAGAGATATCAGGATTTTTGATTATAGCTAGTTGCTGAGTCCATTTTCTGCACAAAAGAAACTCATTTTGTTAACTATTGCCATATGACGTACTTAACCTTTTCCTTACCAAAGGCTGAGGTTGCCTCTCAGTGGGTTAACACATCCTGGCGGAGAGATGTGTTATTTTGCACTTGCAGCTTAAGGATATGAAGGACTAAGTCACCGTAGAGCTGCTACCTGGGGTTGTAACGGGTACTCACATTCTCAAGCAGGTCCTGTCCTTGTCTCCGGGAGGTGAGTTCAAAGGGCTGTCATAGAATGTGCAGAGGAAAGGCAGTCGTCCCTGCTAGCCATCAGAGTCCACTGTGGTCAGCTGCACGGGTTGCCGAGCAGGGAGTAGCATGGGAACCCAGGAGACAGGGCAGGACCGAGCAGAAGCGGAGCAGGCAGTGAGCCTCCTGCAATGACTCAGAGGTTCCAGTGGGGCTGGCTTCTGACAGCCCAGAAGGAAAAGCACTTCCTGCCTTTGACTCTTTCAAAAGGTCCAAATCAAAATAATTTACAAAAACACTGTTCCAGGTCCTAGGTCGTCTCAGGCACTTCCAGGGCCCTGGAGGCCAGCGCTGGCAGGAAGCTGCCCTTGAACTGGCTTGCCGCTCAGGCCAGGGTGTCTCCAGAACCGCCCCGTTCTGCACTGGCTGTGGGTGTGGCCTGTGGCTTCATCACAGGCCCGGAAACTCTACGGCCCAGAGTCACCAGCTTCCCCTTGGACAGTGTCCTGCTGAGGACTCCCAGCAGGAGGAAGCAGGCCCAGGGATGCAACTGTGGGGTCCCACCCAGGGGCCAAGGGGCGAAGTGTTTGTGGGCCAGATGAGAGGCAGGCCTCTCCTCTTCCTGGACCCCAAAGTCACCAACCATGGTGGACTTGAGGTGGACCTGACCGGAGAGCGCTAGAATGGGAGGCCGGGGGAGAAGTTCCCAGGAAAAGGAAGGTAACATCAGGAAGACGGGCAGGTCCTTGATGTAGCCATGGTCGCCAGTCCAGTCCTGGAATCCTCACTCTGGACCATGCCTGCCACAATTGAGAGAGTGTTGGTTTTTAAGATGTAATTTGATTAAATGAAAATTTAATTATCCTAAATGTAATCCAAATGTCTATCAATGGATGAACCAATAAACAAAAGGAGCATATCCAATGCCACTACTCAGCAGTAAGCGGGGGTGAGGTACTGACACAGGCTTCGAAGTGAACAAACCCGGTGAAAGAAGCCAGTCACAAAGGACCACATAGTAAGTGATACCCTTTATATAGGGAATGTCCAGATTAGTCAAATCTATAGCTACAGAAAACGGTAGTGATGCTTAAGGTATGGAGCTTAGTGGGGAATAACAGAGGCTGCAGGATTTCTTTTGAGAGCAAGGAGGGTCCCCAGGAAACTGGTGTGCAAGAGAGTGTGTCATTTGTGAGTTCTGCTTTTCAGCTCAGGAGGATGCCTTGGTGGGATGAGGGGAATGGTGAGTTCCAGAAACACGGAGGACACACTGGGAAAGATGACCTTTGTGAAGCAGCCATGACAGCATAGTCCCTCCAGCCACATTGCAGAGGGCTACTAACATGAAGGAGTGTTCTGTGTCAGGGGCTGTCCAGCGTCCAATTTCCACCTTCTAGAGACCCGTGAAGCAGGAGTATTGTTTCTGTTTAAAGAGGGGACGAGCAGGCCCAGGGAAGCGATGGGGCTGCTGTCACATACCTCACAGATTCCAGAGGTGGGTTTTCTGACACCAAAGTCCTTCTCCTTCCACATCCTGAATGTCACTTTCAAGACACATCCAGAGCTTTGCATGTGGCCCTGCAGATTGAATCGTGGCCTGTCTGCAGGGCATGCTGATATGGGTCTTGGAGAGGGGTAAGGGGTCCTCACTCCCCCCAGTGTGGAGGATCAAACAGCTGAGAAACACTGAGGCAAGTGTGGAAAGCAAGTTTTATTTAAAGAGACTGAGACAGACTTCTCCGGAGAAAGGGGAGCCCAGAGCTGGGTGCCCACAGGAACGTGTGTGTCTTGCTCCTCTATAGACCCCCAGAATCCCCCCACCCCACCCCGCCTTCCCTTTCTTCTCTGTGTCTGTGCCCAAGGGCAGGAAGGAGAGCACAGTGTGGGAAGCCGTCCTTCTTCAGCAGAAGCAGACTAGGATGAGCCATGGGACACAGAAGCCTGGCTTCTAGGAACTGCTGGGAAGCATGAGGTGCTGTGTGGGAGAGGTTTCCTGTCTCCTTCTGGAATTTTCCCCTTAAGAGAATGGCTCCCCTAACTCCACCCTATCCTGTCCATCACAGAAGAAGCTCCTCCCAGTCCTTGCCCCCTTTACCTGTATATTATAAATAAAAGAATTGGGCGAGTTGTTGTTGTAAGAGGCCAGAGCTGCTATGACCACACCCGCCATGCCCCATGACATACCACCAACATCCTCCTGCGGCAGTTAACCCTCTTCTCATCCTCACAGGACGTGGCAGAGAGGCGCCCCCCAGCACAGGGGGAATCCCTTGTGTTGGGAGGGTAGCTGTAGCAGCCCCGTGGTGACCAGCCCTCGTCTGCTCCAGCCCATCATTCATCATCTGCACCGGCCGCCAGGCCTGCTGCCCCTGCCTCAGTTTGTTGAGGAATGTGACTTTCCTGACCCCTCAGACCAGGCAGGGCCGCAGGCAGGTTTCTCTTTGGCAAAGAAAGCCTGTGGGGAGTGGTGGGGAGTGGGGAATGAGGCCGGCACAGCGGGCTCTTTCTATCCACTTATTCTCTTAACCTCCTGTTCCCACCATCCTCAGCTGTTTGTCCCTTCAACACCCATGACCTTAAACTCTCCCTGTTGGCCAAAGCTAACCTATGATGTTAAAAGTCAGGATAACGGACAGCCTTCAGGTGGGGCAGTGGGGACCCGGTGCTGGTTAAGTTCCGCACAGGGCGACACTCGGTTTGGAGAAATCCTGGAGCCGAGTGCACCTTGTTCCCACTGATGCGTCAGCGCAACCCCCTTCCTACTGTTTAGTCAACGTGCAGCCTCAATCAGCTGCGGAAACAAAGTCGAAGATTCATAAGGAAAATGCAGAGGTATTTTTAAATGGGATTCTATATTTGGTCATGGCCACATGGTACCATCTAATGAAGGGTGTCCGGTCCCTGGGGCCGGGGTGGGGATTCAAGATCATGGTCACCGCAGGAGCTGGGCAGCTGCTTGCTTTTCATGCAGGGTGGGTGACGCCAGCTCTTTGTCCTTCACCGGTGCTTACATAACAGTGAGTGGAGCAACCTGTACTCCCCAGGAGGGCCAAGAATTCTCTCCTGACAGTGTGTGCCTCCCTAGGCCGCTGGCTCGGTCGAGACAAACACTGAGCTAAACACAGTCAAGCAGAGCCACTCGGCCAGGAAATACTTGTCTGAGCTGCTGTTCTGGGAGAGAGAATTCCAATACCCTGTGCTTCCGACATTAGAGACCTAATTCTCCCAGGGGGCCCCGGGCTTTTTAATTTTTTCCCTTCTGTCTACTTAAGATCCAATCAGCTTACAAAATGCCTACATTGGGAGTGAAGGTGGTGATCATGTAGACTTGACTTCTCCAAAATTCTTTTTTTTGGGGGGGGGGGGTGGGGAGGGTGCTAGGGATTGAACTCAGGGGCACTCGGCCCCTGAGCCACATCCCCAGCCCTATTTTGTATTTTTTTTAGAGACGGCGTCTCACTCTTGCTGAGACTGGCTCTGAACTCCAAAAATTCTTAAAAAAGAAAAGAAACAAGTGCTTTTGCATTTTGGGGTGATGAAACTGGCATTTTTTTTTTTTTTTAAGCCAACCAGTAAATCCTCATATCCACCCTTGATATTCTTTCTCAGGAGAATGTCGGGGGAGGCAGAGCCCGTCAGCCTGCTCCAGTGCAAAAGGTCATTAGAAAACGACAGCGAAGGAGCCCTGGGGGCACCACCGAGATGCCTCTCTGCCCTCCTCCTCCAGAGAAAGGACTGAAGGTTCCAGATGTTTCTGCCTCCGCTGGGGGTACAACCTTCCAGAGGACATTTTAGAACATGCTTTGCAGACTCCTAAGGTCTGCAACTGACATGTGACTTTACCGATCCTTCGTGTTCTCTTCTCCAGCTTTAGGGACACTTCATGTCCACCCCTCACTAGTAAGGTAGAGAGGAAGGCCCAGGGTCTTTAGCACTGGAAGGCCCCCTAGCAGGCCGCTTTATCCCCGATATGGTGGGACTAGGGTCAAGTCACTTCCTTCCTCTGTCCTCAGCTGTATAAAAAGGGTGAACAATTGTAACGTGGATGACTCCACAAAGCCACTGGGCCAGCGCCATACACCTCATTTCTTCTTCTAATTAATGACTTGCATAGTCACCTGCCTGGCCGGCCAGACCTCCTATACGTTCCTCCCTCTTAAGGCCTTCTGCTTGACCAGGCCTCCAGGGGCTTGGTGCAGAGTGGGCAGGGGGGCAGGGCATGGAGGAACCCTCTGCTGCTGTGGCTCCCGACTGCTCCCTGGCCTCTGCTGAACGCCGGGCTCGAGCAGCTGGCCCGATGCCGAGCAGCTGTCCAGACCTCAGCACCGTGGCCCCAGGGAGGCTCGGCCTCGGGGGCTCATCGACAGCAAGCGCACACGCGGAACTCTCCAACGGGACGCCCTGCTCTGCCCACTCAGCCCTGGGGAAGGGCAGGAGAACAGCCTTGAAGCAAGGAAGGGGCCGCCAGGCCTCCCCCCGTCCCAGCTGCTGTGCCACGGCTGCAGCTGGCACCGAGCAGAGCCTCAGCCAAAAGTCCAGTTCAGACTTTGGCTGTGACCTGAGATGGCACTTAAGACCTTCCCGCCTAAGACCAGAGGGGCTGGCAGAGATCACTGCCCACAGTGGGAGGGCCCACGGAACAGGGTAAGGAACCCTGAGGGCAAAGATAAAGCTGGGTTGCTACCAAACCCAGGCTTGTCTGTAAGGGTGTGTCACGCGGAAGACGCCTGGGAGGCCGAGGCCCACTTCAGGAGTCAAAAGGGCCCAGCACTTGGGAGGCTGAGGCAGGAGGATCGCGAGTTCAAAGCCAGCCTCAACAACTTAGCAAGGCCCTAAGCAACTCAGTGAGACCCTGTCTCTAAATAAAATACAAAATAGGGCTGGGGATATGGCTCAGTGGTGGAGTGCCCTTGGGTTCAATCCCCAGTACCAAAAAATAAAAAAATTTAAAAAAAAAAGAGTCAAAAGGAAGCGTTTGCTGGTTCCTATAAGCAAGAAGGAGGAAGGGCATTGCTGGCCAAGGGGCAGATCCAGGAGACCCTGGGCTCTCCTTCTCCATCTCTGCCTGTTTGCCACCTGGTGTCCAGACTCACACCTCAACAGTCCCGCCACCAGCAGGGAGGGTACTTTGTCATTTGTCCAGCCAGGAAAATCCCGGGGTGAGGCTCTGACAGGCCTGAGTCAGGAGACTGCGGTGACCATGTGGAATCAGGATGCTGGTCAGTGATGGAGCCCCTCTGCAGCACATGCTCAGAAAAAGACAAGAGCCAACCTGCCCTAAGCCACTGACTGCACCATGGAGCCTGGATTGAAAAGAGGCAGAAACAGGGCAGCTGCGGGCATCAGCCAGGAAGGGGCTGATGGTCTGGAAGAGAGCAGTGGAGGCAGTCTGGAGAGAGGATGACATTAGAGGTTTCAGACATTAAAATGTCCAGAGCTGGATTAGTTGGCTGGTGGGTTGAATGGCATGTCCCTGAGACATATGTCCACTTGAGAACTGAGAATGTGACCTTATTTGGAATAAGGGTTGGTGCATAAGTCGGTAAGGTAGGATCCTGGAATGACAGCATCCTGGATTAGAGCAGACCCTAAATCCAATGACAAGTATCCTCATCAGAGATGGAAAAGGAGGGGACACCTGGGGAAAGAGAGCCGGCCAAGATGAAGGCAGATAGGAGTGATGGGGACACAAACCAAGGAATCCTGAAGCCACTTGAGGTTTCAAGAGGAAAATTCCCCAGAATAAGTGTGGCCATGCTGGCGCATGAAAGTGGACCCCAGGACCACAGAATAAGTTTCTGATGGTTTAAGCCAACAACCATGTACTAATTTGTTACAGCAGCTCTTAAAAACTAATACATTTGGATATAAAGATAAGCTGTGCATCTATCATATAGGAGAGTCATTCTGAATAAAATCAGAATTATTTTGGTTCATTTATTCAAATAGTCATTAACAATGATTTATTGAGCACCTACTATGTGACCATAAGACATTGTTAGAAGTAAGTGCTGGGGATACAGAGGAGAGGAAGGTAGGGTCTCTGCCTTCAGGGAGCTTCTCTCTAGTGGGAGAGAGACAAAAAAAAGTGGGCAAGGAAACAAACAGAAGTAATATAAAAAAATGGGCTTAAACTATAAGGAAGCAAATGAACTGCTGAAGCAGGGAGTGGAGAGGTGGTGAAAGAGAGATTTCTTTAGGAAGAATCATCAGGAAAAGTGGTCAGTACAGACAGGAAAGCAGCAGCACTCTAATTTTATATTCTTTTATATTAGATAGCCAATAGATATTGCCTGAGAAATAGAGAATTAACTACATACAAAAAGGTATGTTTAAAAATAACCACTAGTCGTCCCTTGCGGTGGCACACGCCTGTAATCCCAGCACTTGGGAGGCTGAGGCAGGAGGATCGCGAGTTCAAAGCCAGCCTCAGCAAATTAGAGAGGCCCTAAGCAACTCAGTGAGACCCTGTCTCTAAATAAAATACAAAATAGGGCTGGGGATGTGGCTCAGTGGTGGAGCGCCCCTGGGTTCAATCCCTGGTTCCAAAAAAAACCAAAACAACAACAACAAAAAACCCAAGGAAACAAATGGCCAGCAAGTGCGTGAAGAGCTGCTGGGCATCATTCGTAGTTGGGGAAACACACATGGCACCCACTGAGGTAGAACTCAACGGAAAGGAAATCAGCAGGTGTCGCTCGAGGACCGGGACACGGTGCGTCTGCTCTGGAGAAGAAAATGGACATTTCTCAGAAAGTCAGTCCTCAAAACCCAGAGCAGTTCTGGAAACACTACCCAGAAATCCACTTCCCAGAATTTACCCAGGGAATTTGAAACAGCTACTCAAACAAGTGCTTGCACCAAATGTTCATGGAAGCCATAGTCACAAGAGCCAAGAGGTGGGAGGAACCCCTGCATTTGGGGGAAGAGACAGATGGGTGCAGAGAATGGGGGTTAAGTATACAGCAGGCTGCAGTCCAGCCACAAGAAGGAATGAAGCACTGATGGGCTGTGACATCCGTCACCTTGAAATGCAGGGGTGAAGTGAGTGGAATGCAAAGGGCCACATGGCACGGCTCCATTTGTATGAAATGTCCAGAATGGGCCGATCTGTGGGGACGGAGAGTGGACTGGGATGGGGGCTGCTGCTCCATGGGCAGGAGCTAAGTTTCCTTTTGGCACGATGAGGGTGTCCTGGAACTAGGCAGCGGGGATGCCCTCCACCACTGCGAGTGTACCAATGTCGCTAAAGTACATGGTACCCTAAAAAGGCTGATTTTATGTCATGTGAACCTCACTTAGCACCAAAACAGCCCAATACAAGGTAGGGAAAGGATTTGAAATGACGCTATACCCAAATGGTGACACACTGGTGACCAGTAATCTCATGAAAGGATGCTTGACCTCAAAGTCATCAGGGAGGTACAATCAAATCCATGGTGATACTAATGTGTTCATAATCCTAAAACTGGACAATGGGGAGCGTCAGTCAGGCTACGGAAAAATAGGAACTCTCACCCACACTGGTGGGAATGGCAAATGGTACAGCTACCTGGATCAGTTTGGCAGTTTCTCTTGAGCTAAATAAATCCCTTATGACTGAGCAGTTCTCCTCCCGTGCGTGGACTCAAGAAAAATCATATGTATATAATGTTCACATCAGTACTACTTATAATATCCCCAACTCAGAAATAATCTAGACGTCTACCCACTGGCAAATGAAAAACCAGAATGTGGTCAATTCTTAGGAAGAAATACTACTCAGAAATGAATGTGCATCAGCCTTCAAAGCCTTGCGTGGAGTGGAAGAAACCAGCCACAAAGCCTGCACATCCCATGGGGGTGAAATCTATATGAGATTTCTAGAAAAGGCGAAATCATGGAGACAGAAAGCAGATCAGTGGGTGGCCAGGGCTGCAGGCGGGAGAGGGGACTGATGTGAAGTGGCAGGAGGAAATCTTTGGGGTTGCTGAAATGTTCTAACACTGGGTTGTGCTGATGGTTCACAGTCGTACATACTTATTAAGTATCGACTGTACCCTTAAAATGTGTGGATGTTATCACGTGTATATTACGTCTCAATAAATCTGATTTAAGATTTTCCATTAAGCACTAATTCCAGATGTTTAGGAGAAAACAAAAAAAAATAAATCTAAAGAAAGCAGGTTAAAAAATAATTAGAAAGGGTAAGAGCGGAATTTAGAAGACAGAAAAACAGTAGCACAGATCACATATCTAAGGGCTGATTCCTTGGGGGCAGAGAAATGAAATAAAAAGGGTAAACAATTAGCTGCCCTAATAAAGAAATGAAGGAGAAAGAACAAATACATAAAAAAAAAGAATGGCAAACGGAATAGCCATAGATGTGAAGGAAACCAGATTGATTCTTCGATTCTGTCCAATTCTGTAAACAGATTCCAAAGTAGACCAAATGAATGAATTTCTAGGAAAATGTACATGACCGAAAGTGAACCCAAGGGATTTTTAAAAATCAGAAGATATTGGTGAAATGGAAAGTGGCAAAAAAACTTATCAAAACATTTATCCACCTGGGGAACTAGAGCTTGCAATGGTTTCAAAAGTGAATCCTATGAACCCTTACTGGCTGGAGAGGTCTAGGGTTTTAAAACTGCTCTCAAGAGCTCGGAGAAAGGAGAAAACTGTCCTATGGATGACAACCTGATGCAGTCACCATACTACAAGAAAACACAGGCCAACTTCACTTACAGATTAGACATAAATAAGCCAAATGCAATATCAACCAAGAGACCCAATATTGCAGAATTATGGAAAGAATTAGGGAAGAGTTGGTCAACGTTCAGAAACCCCATTACTGGGATGTACCTCAGAAAGGTTTCTCAATAAAGTATATTCATAGATGCTGTAAAGTCATCAGTCAAATTATAATTCCATCTTGATTTTTTAAATTTTGATAAATAGGACGATGGATACTTCCCTAATATGCTTAATTAAATATATCTCAAGTTAGAAATTAGACTCTCGCTCTCTCTGTACCAGATATTGAACCAAGGGCCTCACCCATGCTAGAAAAGTGCTCTACCACTAAGCTATATCCCTAGTCTTTGTAAAATTTTATTTTGAGACAGGGTCACACTAAGTTGTTAAGGCTGGCCTCAAAATTGTCATCCTCCTGCCTCTGCCTCCTGAGTTGCTGGGACTACAGGCTTGTGCCACAGAGCCCAGTTTAGAATTAAGTTTAATGGGGAAATATTAGAAACACCCCAATAGAATCCAAAATAGCACACAATTACCCACTGTCACCACTGTCATCTAGAATTTCATTAAGGAAGTACTTGACTCAAATAGACCAGAATGAGGGAAGAGGTACAAAAACTAGAAAGAGACAGAAATTATCACTGGCTAGAAAAATTAAGAGGATCAGTTACAAAACTATCAGCAACAGTAGGATAATTCAATAAACTCAGTGGGCACTAAAGTATTTTTAAAAACTAACATGCAAGAATCTATATTAATAGCAATAACTGCAAATATGATTGAAGATTCCATTTACAACAGAGACAAAAAAGAGAAACACAAAAGAGGGCAACAAATGTTCAAGATTCACACAAAGAAAATCTGAAAAACAGATGCGAATGCCTCCTGGTTTTTGCATAAAGAGACTTGACTGTATAAAGATGAGAACTCTCTCCAAATTAACCTTTAAATTTAGTATAATCCCAATGAAGAGGCTGCAATAGTTAAGCTGAATTGTCAACTTGATTGGATTAAGAGATGCCAATGATTAAGAGGCTTCTGGGTGTGTCAATGAGGGCGTGTCTAGGAATGATTGGCATGTGGGATAGTGAACTGAAGTGGAGACCCTCCCTAAGCATGGGCAGCACCACCCAATAGGATGGAGGCTTGGATGGAATAAAAGCTGGAAGAACAAGGAAGCAGATGCAGATGCAAGCTCGGCTCTTCTTGAACGAGTTCTTGATCGCTGCTTCCATCACCTGAGGATATTGGACTCTTGCTTCTTCACTCTTTCAAAGTGGACTCTGACAGTGACTCTCCAGGTAGTTTCCCGAAGCCTTGGTCTTGGACTAGGGTAGCACTGCTGATCCTTCTTGTTCTGGGGCTTCTGCCTCTTGGACTGCGCAGCTGCTGGTTCCTCCATCTCTCCAGCTGCAGATGGCCATTGTGGACTGTCCAGCTTCTGGTCGTGTAAGCCAATCTAATAAATTTTTATAATCACACTTCCTGTTGATTCTGTTCCTCTAGAGAACCCTGACTAATTCAGAGGCTTTGTTTGTTTGTTTGCTTTTGGTTTCCAGAACAAAACTCAATGTCAAAAATGTCTGAGCCCATGCACCACCTGTTAAGGATCCCCCTTGCTTTATTTTTATTTTTATTTTTATTTAATTTTGATTCATTGAACACAAATGGAGTACAGCTATTGTTTCTCTGTTGTACACAAAGTAGAGTCACACCATCTGTGCCTTCATACATGTGCATAGGGCAATGGTTTCTGTCACACATTCTGTTATTATTACCCCCCTACCCCAACCCCACCCCTCCCTTCCCTCTATGCTATCTAGCCTTCCTCCATTCTTGCCCCCCCTCTACCCTGCATTATGCATCATCATTCACTTATCAGAGAGACCATTCGGCCCTTGGATTTTGGGGATTGTCTAATCTCACTTAGCATAACAGTCTCCAATATCATCCATTTACCTACAAATGCCATAATTTTATTCTTCTTTATGGCTGAGTAATATTCCATTGTGTATATATACCACAGTTTCTTTATCCATTCATCTATTGAAGGGCATCTAGGTTGGTTCCACAATCTAGCTATTGTGAATTGGGCAGCTATGGACATTGATGTGGCTGCATCACTGTAGTAATCTGATTTTAAGTCCCCCCTTGCTTTTCAATGATCTATTTTGTGCTTTCAGGCCCACCTGTCTCTCAGCACCAATGAATAGAATTCCAGCTTTTAAACTTGAAAAATCACAGCAAGATTGCAGCAAAATAAATAGAATTTGCTTCCCGCACTGGTGCAGAGAAGAGCTGATAGGATCCTGCTCACTAACACCCCTCTGGGTAGAGGAAGGGCAGCTTTCCTGATGTCAGAGGTCGCTGCTGCACCCCACGAGATGGAATCTTAACTTCCCCAAGGCTGGCTCCAGACTCTCGGCCCCAGCAGAAATATTTAAATAGATTCCTCTGTTGTTTTCCAAATATAAGCATTAGCAGTTTTGCTAGGTTCCCTCTTTTCTCACAGAGGCATGAAAAAACAAATTGGATTTCTTATTTAAATGAAGAGTGTGACAGCCTTGCTTCATTCAAATTAACATAGACGAGTTGATGCTAAAATTCATACAGACATCGAGCACATGAGAATAGCAAAAAAAAAAAAAAAAAAAAAATCCACAAAAAAGCACCCAAAGAAAATATTACTAGCAGATGTTAAAACATTATTGTAACACCACAGAAATTAACGTCATTGATCCTGGTAAATAGGTAGACAAATCAATGGAACAAAATAAAGTCCAAAAATAGACTCAGGAAACTAATATAAAATAAAGGGAAGGTCTCAAATCAGTAGAGAAAAGATGGGTTATCTCAGAAGTGGATGACACAAGAGGGTAGATCTCTATTTGCACTAAAATAAATCCCAGGTGGAAACAGACATGCAATGGATCCAATAGAGCATATATAATAAAAGCCATGAAAGAACTAAAACAAACATGAAAAATTTATTTTTATAATTCCAGATTACGGTAATTTTTCCAAGCATGACACAAAAATCCGAAATCTTTAAAAAAAAGTGATAAATCCAACTTCATAAAATTTCTGGATGGCAAAAACAAAATACTATTAAAAGAGTCCAGAAAGAAATAATAAACTGAAGGAAGGCATTGACAACATGTGACAAACAGTGTCAAATTTGTTAATATTCAAAAGGCTCTTAATATTAAAAAATACACCAGCAACTCAGAAGGTCTATGTGCTATCGATTCTCATAATGCCAATTATCCTTGGCAATGGTAAGGGTAGTAACTGACTTCTATGAGTTGGGACAGTGTGTCAGATGCCATTCTGCTTTGGATGTATTATTAACCTGCAGAGAATCAAGAGAGCAAAGTAAAACACACATGCAAGTTAACTTGAATCAAAAAAGGACCTTTTGAAATTCAGTAGTTCAACCTAATTCTGACTCAGAGTTTCTACATTGCCAGTGTACCTGCCTTGATACTAAGGCCACCAAAACTGTCTCTGGAAGAACTCTCTGCTGGATTCTTGAAGTCAAAGACCTGGACCAGGGAGAGTTTCTTGCACTGGAGGGTTACAAGTACCAGTGGAAACTCTGCCCCCGTGTGGCGAGAGGCTGTTATAACAACCAGGACACCGCCACATAGTTGACACAAGGAATTCCCTGGGAGTCGGGCCCAAGGATTTCAACAGAGGGCGCTGTGGAGACGGCTGCTGTAGCTGTGTGTATTCCAGCATAAGAATGGTTAATGTGGATTTTACACATGCACATTCAAAGGCAATTACACAAAAGCAACACAAAAATTAAGATACATAATTCTGGGCTAATGATAGTTATTGGTTAGCTTAAAAAAGAAAAATCCCAAATTCTGGTATCCTATGCTTAATGGACAAAATTCCTCCATAAAATGGTGAGGTGGACTGGGGATATAGATCAGTGCGTAGAGTGCTTCCCTCGCAAGCACAAGGCCCTGGGTTCAATCCCCAGCACCGCCCAAATATATGGAGGAAATATATCCAAAAATGGCGAGGTGTCAGTGAGGGCCTGCCTCAGTGAACAAAGAGAGTCCCCCACCTTGCCCATCATTTGTGCCTCCTGTGGTTACATGCCCCGGAAGGTGCATCCACAAGGCCACTGTGGGTCCACAGGTCCCAAGTTTGGTTATATAGTCCAAAAATTCAGGAAGGCTCCAGAACAGGGATCAGCATGCTCACTGTCTATAAGAGGCTGGATAGGAAAGTATTTTTTAAATTTGTAGTTCATATGATTTCGTCTTAAGGACTCAAATCTTCCTTTGTCGCATGAATGAGGTCTTACACTGTATGTAAAAGATTATGTGAGTCTGTGTCCCAGTAAAATTTTATTTACGAGAACATGGGGCAGGCTACATACTATTGGTATGGCCAAAATCCAGAATGCTGACCACACTAAATGCTGATGGAGATGTGGACCCACAGGAACGCCATTTATTGCTGGTGGGAACACAAAATGGTTCAGCCTTGTAAGAAGACAGTGTGGCAGTTATTACACATTTAAATATGCCCTTTCCATATGATCCAGCATTTGGTACTTACCCAAACGAGTTGAAAACTTAGATTCATATGAAAACCTGCATATGGATGTTTATGTGACTTTATTCACAATTGTGGCAACTTGGAAGCAACTTGGAGACTACCAAATGGGTGAACGGATAAATAAATGGTGGTGCATTCAGCTGATGGAGTACTATTCACCTTTAAAAAAAAAGAGCTTTCAAGAATGAAAAGATATAGAGGAAACTTAAATGCACATCATTCAGGAAAGAAGCCAATCCAGAAAAGCTGCATACTGTGTAGTTCTGACTACAGGACATTCTGGAAAAGGCAAAGCTATGGAGATAGTAGAAATCTGTGGTTGCCAGGCATGGGGGGCAGTAGGGAGGGATGGAGAGGTGAACACAGCTCATTTTTAGGACAGAAAATACTGTTTGATAATGTAATGGTGGATACACATATCGTACATTTGTCTGAACCCATATAATGTCCAACACCAAGAGTGAGCCCTAATGTAAGCCCTTCAGCGATGACAGTGTCACTGTAGTTTATCACGGGTAACAAAGGTACCACTCTCGTGGGGGACACTGATAAGGGGAGGAGTGGTGTGCATGGTGAGAGGCACGCATGGGACATCCCTGTGCCTTCCTTTACATTTCACTGTGAGCCTGAAACAGCTCTTCAGAAAGTATTTTAAAAGACAAGAGGAAAAACAAGCAAAAACAGTTTGTGTGCCAGATTTGATCTGCTGGCTGGAGTCTGTCAAGACTCTGGTCAAGAATGTTCACCTGCCTCCAATATTCAGTGAGAGGGTGGCTCTTTGGCAGTGTGATATTTTCAGCTTCTGTCCCTGGAGTGGAGGGCAGTTCATCAGTGGGACATGCACGCAGTCTGTGCTGCTGTTTGCTCAGTCAGTGTCCAGATACCTTGTGACATAAGTGCATGTGTGACCTCCAGGAGCCAGTGTGTGTACGTGTGTGTGTGTGTGTGTGTGTGTGTGTACATGCGTGTACATGAATGGCATAAGGCCCCAGAGCCTTGACCCAAGACATCTGCTCAAAAAGTTGTCATCAAATAATCCCATCTTCATCAAGCTGTATTGAAATATCGCATTTTCTGTGACTTGGCCACTCTAGTAGGTAAGTGGCCACATGAGATGTTAATAATGAATACCTTAAAAAAAAAATATAAACACAGGCAAAAGGTCCTCACTTCTTTCTCCCAAAGATACTGTCAACCTACACAAAGCAAACACACCCAGGCCTGGTTTCCTCGGTGGCCCTGTGAGGACCTCCCTCCTTCCTTCTGACGGGTCTGCGGTGACACCCTCGCTGTGGGATGAAAGCCTTTGCAGATTCCCGCACTGAAGCCCCAACCCACGGAGGCAGTGTGAGTGGGTGGGGGGCTCCTGATTGGCTTCAGTGCCTCGGAGAAGGGGCTTGCACCCCGTGAAGACACGTGACCAGGGAGCAGCCTCCAGGCAGTGAGCCTGCTAGGGCGTTGACCTTGACCTCCAGGTCCCACAGCTGTGAGAAAGACACAGGCCACTGCAGCGTGGCAGCAGCACCAGTGGGAAGGTGGCTTTCCTCCCCGTCCCTCTCTGGGTTTTAGTGCCCCAGGGTCAGCTTGAGTGGCTGGCCGGGCTTCTCCACCCATCCGCCTTTCCTACCTGGGAGGGGCTCTGTTTGGGCGGTTCTTGGGCACTTGCTTAGCTGCAAAAACCTCAGAGTTTTCCTTTTCTTCATCTCCCCCTGACCCCCCAAATTTCAGAAAGGCCACCCTTTAAAGTAAAACA
This sequence comes from Glaucomys volans, assembly GCA_020662805.1. Taxonomy (NCBI): domain Eukaryota; kingdom Metazoa; phylum Chordata; class Mammalia; order Rodentia; family Sciuridae; genus Glaucomys; species Glaucomys volans. The sequence continues at coordinate 343,445 of JAJEJO010000121.1, read as the reverse complement.
GACAAGCTTTGATCTAGAATGTGCTCAGCAGACAGCCTCTGGCCTGCAGAGGAAACTCCCAGGGCTGGGTCCACACTCCGGCCCCCAGGCCCGCCCAGGTGCCTGCCCTGCCCCGGGCAGTCTGCTTAAGGATTTCTAGGGCAAGCAGCAGGCGACAATTCCCCCACTGCCCTCTCTGTTCTGTCATCTGGCAGCTCCCTGTGGACAGCAGCTCTTGGAGGTTCCTCAACACACCTGTTTAACCAATTCTTTCTACTAGTTTCTCTCTAACAATAGAGAGTGGGGCTTCTGTTTTCCTGATTCCACCCTGATGGAGGGACCAAGTGACGTGGCAGGTGTGCGTCAGGGATGAGAATACAGTTGGCCACGTCACTTGAGGAAAGCCACAACTGGGTTCATAGCAGCAACTTTCATTGGGTGAAAACAGCTCGTCTCAACACTTTTAAGTGATTGTTTTGTGCCAAACACTTTCCTGAACTCTTAGTGTTTAATCACTATAGTTAATAGCAGGGTAATAGTGTCACCCTTGCCCCTAATTCATGTCATCCAGGATCTCAGGATGTGGCCTCATTTGGAAATAAGATCATTTCAGGTTTAATATGGGTAAGGATCAAGCTGAGATGGCCCTGGATTCTTGGCTCTAAATCCAAGGAAAAGTATCAGAAGAGAGAGAAAATCACATCAAAGCTAAGCATGGGGACATGCACCTGTAATCCCAACTCCTCGGAAGGCTGAGGTGGGAGGATCGTGAGTTCAAGGCCAGCCTGGGCAACCTAGCAAGATTCTGAAAAAAAAAAAAAAAAAAAGGTGCTACATAAGAAAAGATGACAGAGAAACACAGGAGAAGTCACCAGAAGATGGAGCACGGGCTGAAATGATGCAGTCCAAACCCAAGGAGTGGCAGGAGCTGAAGGAGGCAGGAAGGACCTCCCCCAGATCCTCCAAAGGGAGTGTGACCCAGCCTGCCTACAACTTGGTTTTGGATTTCTGGCCTCCAGGACTGTGAGAAAGTTGACTTCTGTTGTTTCAAGTCCTGGACTTTGTGGTAATTTGTTATGCAGCCCTCGGAAATGGATATAATAGCTTAATTCTCTTAGAAAAGCTGTGTTTAAAAAGTCATTTGGAAGCCTAGATTCTTTTCTGTGGGTCTCCAGTGGCTCCCACATGGCGTGCACTGTCCCTACTTCATGCCTCAGGCCCCTTCCCTGGTCCTGGGGAGTTTCCTGACCTGTGGGGCGTGGATCTGACCCCCGTTGGCCTGCCTGCTCTCACTCTCTAGAGCTTTGCGTTTGAAACACCATCAGCAGGTGACTCTGGAGATGAAGTCTCCTGGTGAGTTGTGGATAATAAGAACAGCCCTTGCCCAGCCCCTGAAGGGAACCCTGGCCAGACCCAGGCCCTGCTGCTCACGCTCTGCCCAGTTCATGATCCTCCCAGTGTGCCCCTGTCATGAGATTCCTGGGAGGCCCACTTGGTTCCACTTGGGCTGCTGAGCACAGTCCACACCCCGGTGGCTGTGAGCAGAGCAGAGGAACAGGAGTCAAGGTAGGTGGACGAACTTTCCAAGCCCACCCGGGGTCCTCTGGAAGTTGTCATCTAAGCCTTGAGTAGTGGGCGTCACTCCCTTGCCAGGCAGTGGAATTATTCCAGTATCCTACTGTGGGGACCGAGGAGCCCTGTCAGTACAAGGCCTGCCTCCCACCACCCTGCTGCTCACTCTGCTCTCAGATGTTTCTGGAAATATCTGATCGACTTTACTATTGCTTTACTGACCTCAAGTGGACACACCCACCAATGAATTGAGGACCCGACTGCTCTAAATCTGTGTCTTTTTGCATCTTCCCTTTGCAAGGGAATAGGGTTCTCCAGTTGGCCTCAGCATGCCGTGGCCCCCCTTGGGCTGGGAGTGCATGTGACTTATCACTGACCATCTCATCTGTCCAGTGTTGGGTGTCTCACCCTTGGCCAGCCCCAGAATCCTAGGCAAGGAATCACTCCCTTGCCAAGGGCACAAATAGGAGGTGAAAAGAAAACTCGGCTGTCCTGCAATTACTGGAGGAATGTGGAATCCATCTCCACTCACAGCATGCATGTCACAGGCCTGGCAGTGCAAGGGACTTAGTCTGGGTGACACATTATTTTTCAGGGACTGGAAAGGATGATAAAGTCATTCCTGGAATGGGGAGGGGTCTGAGAAGGTTCCATTACAGAAGGAGGGAAATGGAATCCCAGAAACCTTCCAAAAAATCTGAGATGTGACTCCAAGGCCCCTGCTCCGAGGTGGTGCCTCTTGCTGCACTTGGAGATGAGTGCTTCTCTCTGGGTATTCACCCTCCCCTTTCATAGCAGTGTGAATGGGGTCCCTGTCCCCTTGAACTTGATGGTTGAGTATCAGTTCAGTCTCCCAAAGATGTCTGAAGCCACTCAGCTCCTCGCCCAGCCCCTGGCAGGCACCTGCCTGGTTGCCACCTGCTCAGGTTTCCCTGAGCATTGAAAAATATCCTCAGTGTGACCACCAGGGGGCAGCCACACCCAGAAGTCCTCCTGTGCACAGTACAGGGACAGATAAAATCCGCATTTTTGGAAATATCTGATATATTTAGCTACTGCTTTACTGACCTCAGACCTACACACTGACCAATGCATTGAGGGTCCAGTTTCTCTGAATCTGTGTCTTTTTCATACTATATTTGTTTTATTATATTGCTTTATATAACCAATGACTGCATGCTGAAAGAATTCACCAATCCTATCTATCTGTTTGGCCAGTGTCCTTTACACGGTTCTCAAGCCCTCCCAGACTCTGCTTATCTCCCTCAGCCTGATTTAGCATTTGTGTCTTACGTGTGCCCAAAGAGAAGCCACCACTGGAGCAGATTTAAGATAGCACTCACTTGGGCTGGAGTTGTGGCTCAGTGGTAGAGGCTTGTCCAGCATGCATGAGGCTCTGGGTTCGATCCTTGGCACCACATAAAAATAAATAAATAAAATAAAGGTATCGTGTCCATTTACAAATAACAAATATTAAAAAAAAAAAGATAGCACTCACACAGCCTTGCCTAGAGATTCAAAGATTATGGAACCCGTACAGGTTCTCTTGGCCTGATTTCTAACCCTTGCAGTGGCTCCTGTTGAATTCTGAGGGGACCTAAGTCCCAAGGCCAGTCCAGAGGCAGCATTTTGAATCACATTCTTACCATTTGTAGCCGGCTTCTTTGTGGCTCCATCTGCTCATTTTGTTTTTTAAAGACTTGGTTCAGATGCTGGATTACTCGATCTCTAAATAGACATCTGGACGTGAAGTACAGATGATTTTAGGATCATTTTTGAGAATGAAATGTCTGATATTTCATTTAAAAATTATTGCCTTGACCAAAATTGGCAAACTCAGTCTCTGTTCTCTCCTCGAATAATGTCCACGACATCTTTGCTCTTGTGGCCAAGGGCGATGACCTTTGCAAACACTGTCCTGTTGCTCCTTCCCGCACCTAGGAGTCCTTGGCATGATGAGGCAAGTGGGGGAGGGTAAGGGCTGGAATGAAGCATCCAGAGAGCCTGCTAGCTTTCTGCTTTAAGCCACCAGTGACCTTGGGTGCGTCCTTGAACCTTGCCCAGCTTCCCTTTCCCCCATCAGTGTTTCATTAACCTTCAGGGAGCTCTTCAAAGCCAGCGGTCCAAGGAATTGCACTCCACGGATCTATTCTGGAGAAGTTCAAAGCCATTCCCACAGTCAGGCAGGGTGCCCCAGGAGAGGAGGGGGCATGGTGTTCTTCCCGATGGCAGTTCATGCCAGCCCACGGCAGCCTTGGTTCCTGTGGGAAGGTCAGAAACTAACTCATCTGCATCCTGAGTGTGCCCACCTTTTCAGGGCACGAGTCTCAACAGGAGTGAAATCAGAGGTGTAATGTCCTCACCTGTGGTGACAGCAAGGGGCCTGATCTGAATGGGAGGGTCACATGGTGTCAGGTAAGGACAACCTGCTATGGAATTTCATCAGAGGACCAGGACCTGAGGGTCCCCTGGCCAAGGACCATGCTTGGGGAAGTGCCTACTCTTACTACCATGGCTGAACAGGGTCCCTCCTCTGGCTTTGCTCTTGTTTTCTGTATTAGTCTGCGTTCTGTATCTATAACGAAATGCCTGAAGTTGGGTAACATAAGAGACTTATTTAACTCAGTTTTGGAGGCTGAAAGCCCCAACATCAGCAGCCTCCTCTGTGTGACTTCTGGACGAGGACCCCTTGGCTGTGTCACATGTGGGTGGCAGCATGGCAGGAGGGCACCACAGCAGAAGAGATCACGCCGCCAGTCTTGCTCCTTTATAACAGGCCCTCCTGTGGGAACTAACTAGGTCCCCTGAGAACTACATCAATCCTTCCAAGGGCCTGGTTAGCGTCCCCAGTGACCTAACCTGCCCTCTTCTGGCCCTACCTCAGTTTCCGTCCCTTCACCATCACCACACCGAGGACACAGCATCCAACGCTCTAACACTTGGAGGACACAACACATCAAACCACAGCACTTTTTACCTGGTGTGTCCTGGGGCTGGCTGGGCACTACTTTTTCTCTTTAAAACACATGACCAATCAGCAGTTTTGTGCAGAATTCAGCTTATGGTTATATTTTGTTTGGCTCACATAATTTTAAGAATTAAATGAGTTGCCAATAGGTAAAGATCAGATTGCACAGCCTCCCTTACGATATGCAGAAGCCTGTCAAGACTTCGAGGGCACGTCACCCTGGCTGGGCGTACCGGAAGCTGAGAGCAGCTCAGCTTTACGAGAGAGGGGCTCTCTCGAGTTGGCACCATCCTCTTCTGGGGCTTCCCTCCCGTGACTTCTATCTGCAGGCGGCTGGGGTCGGGAGGATGCTTCTTCTGACTGCTGATGGCAGAGTTATCTACCCACAGATGACTTCGAGTCCCAGGGCTGCTTCCTCAGAGTCCCCCAAGAACTGTTAAAATCTTAAAAGCATCAGACTGATATTGAGAGAACACACAGAAGATCATGATAAAAGACTTTAATTTCTTTTTCAAAATCTTATTAATACAGCAAAAAAGCATGGTCGTTCTATCCAATGGACATGTGAAATATTACATGCAAAACAGTCATGCAGATTTTGTTTGTAAATTGCTGACAACAGCATGTGGCACGTAGCAAGCACTTGATGTTTGTGAAGTCAGAATTTAAAATGTAAGGATTTGAAATGTGGCAATTGACCACTGTCCCTTTAAGCCCCAGGGAGAGGAGAGAGGCGGAGATGAGCGGTGGGTGGTCAGGGAAGTGGGAGTGATGTCAAGACCTTCAAGGGCAGGGAGGGCCAAGGCTCCCAGACCTCCCCTGCTTTAAAAGGCGGGGGCGGGGGAGGGTGAACTGGTGACAGCCGTGCACTGTGCTATCAAGAGTCACACTGTCAGTCACAAGTTCTCTGGGTCCCTCTCTCGGCTCTTTCCTTCAGTCTAGGCAACATGCATCCATCTGAACCAGGGTCTGGCTCACACAGGGGCCGTGAGATGCCAGCAGCGGTAGCCAGGCTCTAGTGGCTAGGACAGCAGGCAAATGTCGTGTCCGTGTGCATTTGGGGTGTGGGAGGATCCTTGCTTTCAGGGATTCTGAAAGAACTCTGGGACCCAAAGACTCAGGCATGTCAAGGATGGGAGTAACTCAGGCTGACCATGCCAGGGTGCTGCCCAGGGGCACCCCAGCACTCACAGAGGAGTCCTGGGAATTCCGTGCAATGAGGACTGGAAGCCCGCAGAGCCGGAATTGTCTGATTGAGGGTGGTCCTCCAGGGCTACGTGTTGCTTTTCAGTTAGGTTACATGGGGGTTTAAAAGATTATATTTTACTTAAATACTCCATACTCTCCAGTTCCGTCCAGGGTGGGGAGGTTTCAGGATGTCACAGGGCAGAGGGTCCCATGCTACTGGTGGCAGCTGGAGAAGACTGACACCCAAGAGAGCTGCTTCCTGTGACTCTAGAGGAGGTCTGTGCACAGCTCCTCCAGGTACGCCCAGTGCCCACCTCTTGTCTGCAGGGAAGGGTGTGGGGGCACCTCTGTCCCCTGGGAGGGGCAGGAGGCACTGCATGAGTTCCCAGGGCTGCAGTCACCAAGTGCCCCAAGCTGGGGCTTGAAGCACAGATGAGGGGAGTCTGCCTTAAGCTCTGGAAGTTGCAATGTGGGTGGGGCCTTGCTTCCAGGGGAGGGGAGGGGTCTTCCTTGCCCCTCCCCAGCTTCTGTCAGGGCCATCAATCCTTGGTGGTCCTTGGCTTTTAGCTGCAGAGGTCCACTCTTTGTCACTGTCACCCCCTGGCACTCTCTTTGCGTCTGTCTGAATTTCCCTCTTCTTATAACACCAGTCCTATTGGATTAGGGCCCCCTCCAGTGACCTCATCTTCCCAAAGATCACCTTCACAGGGACCAGGGTTAGGACATCAACAAATCTTTTGGGAGGCCACAGAACAGCCAGTTCATCTCCAATGACCCTGCCACCTCAGCCCCACATGTGGCAGTGCCCATATCCACTCCTCCCCACGGGGCTCCTAGGGGTGGGGGACGCCTCTCTATCTGATGTAACTGAGCACCTTCCCCAAGGTGTATATTCTGAAGGGGGCTTTTTTCTTCCCCTATCTCAATCCTCCAGGAAGCAGGGTCCTTCTAAATTGAGATACGTGTGTGGGGGGGGGGGTGGAAATGTGCATCTGCGTCTCTGATGTGTGCTGTGTTTGTGGGCGGGGCGCTTGAAGGGCAGGTGGGTGTCAGGGAGAGAGGGAGATGGGAGGGCAGGAGGACAGAGCACAGCAGTGACAGGAGCAGAAGAAAGCAGAGCTTGTGACAAACACAAGGAGCGAGGAGCACCGCACCCTCAGCCACAGTCCTGGGAGGTGGGCATTAGGAGGGACGATGACTCTGAGGCTTCCACAGTGACCAACGCAGCGCTGGCTTGAGGAGGAGCGAAGCTCTGTGCAGTGGACCCTGATTTGGTGGGTGGTGCAGGAGGGAAGGGAGTTCCTGCTTCATGGCTGGGTCCAGACCCCAGACCCCTGCTCTGCCCTCTGAGAGTACGCTGTTCTACCCAGTGCTGCTCATCATCTGTCCATGTCCCAGTCACTAAGCAGGACAGTGGAGGGCGAGTCTTTCCTTTCCAAGGATTACTAGGAAGTGCACGCATCACCTCCCCTTCCCCTGGCCAGACTGTCATGTGACCTTGCCAGCAGCTGGGCGCTTGGGAAGGGCGGCGGTGCCAGGGATTCTGCAGGATTCAACAAGCCAGCAGGGATGTTGGGGAATAATGGATGGTCTATTTCAATTTTAGAAAAAGTGTCAATAATCCACCCTGCACCCCTAAAAGAACGAAAGAAATCCAATGGCACCCAGACAAGAAAGAATATGAGAAAACTCAGGTTGTTGTGGGGTCTCTGGGCGCTCAGGCGGAGGGCCGCGCCCCCGGCAGGAGTGTGCCGGGCTGCTCCACCGCCTGCTGGTTCTCAATGACGTGGCAGGCTCCGCAGCTCTCCAGGACCCGGGCGTGGAACAGCGCCTTGCCCTTCTCCTGCCACGAGTCCGACTCGATGTACACGTTGAACGGGTCGTGGGAGTGCTCCAGCTTCTTGGAGCGGATGTAGCTCAGCATGATGCCCAGCGTGAAGAAGCCGAAGAAGCCCAGCACCATAAGGATGTAGAGCGCCGCCAGCTGGCTGTCGTCGCGGACGGGAGACCTGCGCACCAGGCCGGACGCGTTGATGCCCTGTTGGACTAGCTCCCGCCACAGCGTGGTCAGATAGGGCATCACGGCCGTGGAATTCGACAGGATCATCTGGGCTTCCAGGTTGCAAGGCCGGACGGAGAACTTCCCAGGCAAACTTCCTGAAAGACAGACGCAAGCTGACGTCAAAGGTACATCGGTCACACCCACACAGGTGCACACGATTCTTTAAAATCTGGGTGAGAGAAGTGAGAATACTCCTCGGTCCCGGACATGTGCCACCTCGAGTCTGCACGATGCCCTCTGCTGATGGATCAGTTTACAAATCAGTTCCCTTTATTTCCACTCCTCATCCCTCACCCATGTGAACGCTGGATGAGTTCCATTAGTACATATTGTTGTGGATTACTGTATTATATATGTGTGTGCATTTTAGTTGGCATAAATAGTATTGGGTTCCATATCTCACTGGGTATCCTTCCTGAAAAAAAGGACTTCTTTTTTAGTTGTAGATGGACACAATACCTTTATTTGATTTGTTTTTACGTGGTGCTGAGGATGGAACCCAGGACCTCATACGTGCCAGGCACATGCTTCACCATTGAGCCACAATCCCAGCCCAACCACCATGTTTTTATAGCACCTTCATGTTGCTGTGAGTGTCTGTTCCCTTAAATTCAGCTGTTGCACAGGCCCTGTGAATACTCACTGCTTTGCTCTGCCCCCTCCTCCAGAGACGGACACCGATGTAACCACTAACCCCATTTAAAAAAAAAAATCCTCACCCTTGTCCTCCTATGGGTATGAAAAAAAAAAATCACATTTCATACAATTAGTTCTTGGTGGCGTGAATGACTTGTCAGATGAGTACTGTCATGGTGCCCTGGGAAGCAGTGAGCAATGGGTGGCTGCTGTGGACTAAGTGTCCCCCCAGAGTTCCTCCTTTGAAAACCTGCTCCCCACTGCCACAGTGGTGAGGGATAGGACATTTGGGAGGTGACTGTCATGAGGGCAGAGCCCAGAAGTCATCCATGGATCGAGGGGTCCTGTCTGGCAGGCTTGCTCTGTCTTGCCATGGGATGCCCTCCACCGTCTTATGGTGCAGCACAAGGCCCTCACCACATGCTGAGCTCATGCTGGCACCAGAACATTCCCAGCTTCCAGAATCATGAGCTAAATAAACCTTCATTCTTTACGCATTACTCAGTATGCGGTTCTAGCAAAAGGAAATAGACCCGAAGTGGTCTGCTGCACAATGGCCTTCTCATTCCTTCCAATGGAAACCCTATCCCATCCCTGCCTTTGGAATGGGCAGAGTCCACTGAAGCTCCCCTCTAAGAGGCCAGTGGGGCAGCCTGTGCTGTCTGCCCTTCTCTGCTCACTGTCTTCCACTGGATGGCTTAGCATGGCCATGCAGAATGTGACTTTAATCTTGATGTCACTCTCCCTGAATCATAGCTGTGAGATTATCGTAAATTTCATGTGCTTGAAGAGCTCCATCTAGGAGGCCTTAAGATCATTGTAAGCTAAAACAGTTTTTATTCATTCTTGGGGATAGGATTCTGGGCAAATGCCAGCTTCTACTTCCACCCTCTGCTGGGAAACAAAGGCCTCAGACCAAGTCTCTCTCTCTCTCTCCCTCTCCCTCTCCCTCCCTCTTTCTGCCTTCCTCTTTCCCATGTTCTCATACTATTTTACTAAAATAATTAATGGCCTCTATGATTATTTCTTCTAGGACTCTTGTTTTGTTTTGTTTTTCTTAAATGTTATATTTTTCAAGCTCACAATTTGATCCTCCATACCGAGGCTAATGGTTTTTTGATCAGTTCTATTTTTATCAACTCTAGAGTTATTTTTGAACATCTGTTACATTGCAATGGAGATTCACCTATAATAAGCTACAAAGCCTTTGCTTTTGTGTTATGTGTATATTGTGTTGTCTAATGTCATGTTGTCTATGTATGTACATGATAACAAAATGGACATAAATAATGAGTGCTCATAAAATTTAAATTTATAAAACAGATCCAGATACCTCTAATTCATGTGATTTTTTAAAAGGTTCAGTTTAAATTGGGTAAACAAAAGAAAGTAAAATGTCTTTAAAATTACTTATCTCACAAGTCTCCAGGTGGTCAAACTAATAAAATGTTGATTTCTATAAAATGTCTAATATCAATTGCTTCCAGGACTTTTCTTCCACAGGAAAGAGATGGCAGATAGTGTTCAATACACTTATCTGATGTCTTGGTTTTAACAGTAAAATAAGTAGATTTGACATGTATGGGATTACTCAAATGTGTTAGAGACATCTGATTAATTTACAAAGTTAAAATGCTAACTGTTAAATAACGTCAAGTACCCTTAGCTCCTTAAATTCCATGGGGTAACATACTTAAACATTATTGGTGTTTTCATAGATTGGTAAATAAAAAGGGTTTAAAATTACTTGTGTCATCACTAAAAACAAGGTTACTAAGACTTAAGTCCTAACAGGTAAAATGCTATATACAAAAGGATCCAAAAAAGTTTCAATTGTGTTTCAATTAGGGTTCTGTAAATAACATAAAATATTTCATCTTATTAAAATGGAATAATTTATCTAAATTCAAAAATTTCATAAGACTTTTTTCAAAATGTGAACAAAGAGGGGTCAACACATAGGAAAAGAAAATAAAAGGTTCTAGGTACAGAAATATATTTAGAAGAAGGGAGAAGAAAATGTTTCTGGGTAGGAAAGTCTTGTTGTGATGAAACCTGGGATGGGATCCACAGTCATTGCCTGCTGGCTCTCCCCTCGTGGGGATCTGAGCCACCTTGACTGTGCCCCCTCCTCCCTGGCCAATATCCACCATAGGGAGTTTCTGCCTCTTGCCATTGCTGACCTCCTTGCCCACCACAGAATTCGACTCTGGACAGCCTTCCCTCTACTGGTGGTGAGTCCTCAGAGCTCTTCTATGGTGGCCCTGAACACATTTTCTCTCTCCCTATGAAAACCCTAGCACTGGGTGAGGATCTCCCTCAGTTTTGGTCACAGACCTGTCAGGGACGGTGATGACCCTCACTGCATGGTCTGCTCCTACCTTGGAAATCAGAGAGGTTGTGGGACACCCCTTCCTCTCCTGTTTCCCTTCTCCAGGCTCCTGAGAACTCTTAGCCATGGGCTCTGCCCAATCTAGAATTCTCTGCAACCCCCACACCCTTGGCTGTCTCCTCAAAAACATTCGGCCTCTCCATTTGACTCCAGATCTCAAACCTCGCAGGCTCATTTTCTATTGCAACACAGTCTGACCCCAATATAAGTTAGATAATGACTCCTCTTGGCCAGAGGATGGACTTACACAACTTCTGTCACCGCAGTAGCAAGTGTGTAGAGATTCCCTATGTTCAAGCCTTCTCTTCACTCTCATCCCTTTTTGTGTCAATAAGAATAGTAAATTTTATTAAGGATTTATTTATATCGTTAATGTTCTATAACAGGACCTGTTATCAATAGGGTGTATATAAAATTTGTCACTTTGTACACTGAGATAAAAATTTTAAATGTAAAGGTATTTCTAAAAGTTAGTGAGAGCCTGATTTATTTACAGATTAATATCATAATCATGAAAGCATTTTGCTACTTTGCCACACAAAAGGAAAGTTAAAAGCTCTCTCAGACTTTCCTTGATTTTTTTGTTTTGGAGGTAATGTCACTGTATAAACTAGCATTCACGTAGACTCAGGAAGCAATACATGTAAACTTTGTAAACTAAAGTTTAAAGAGGAGGCAAAGATCAACTTCAGAACTAGAACACTTTAAGATTTGTAAAGAGCCCTGCCTTACCTGAGATGAGGCTCTGCCTCCCACCCTGCTGCATGTCAGAATGATTCCAAAATAAGCCAGACTTCAGCTTATTTAAAGTTATATTCAAAACATTTTTTTTTGTTGTAAAATTACTGTGATCTCAAATAGGGGATAAAATGTATAGCTCAGCCAAAATTCAAGATAGCTATTACACAAACTAAATATTTTGCTCTTGTTAATTCCATTTTTAGTTTCCTTGTAAACTCTGATTAATGTTTTGCAGAAGTACTGCTTTGAGAACAAACGATCTAAATTAATTTGAGATATAGCCATCTCCTATAGGACAGATAAGATAACATAGATTCCAGTTAAATAAAAGGGGACAAATAACTGTAAAGTCATAAACATTAGAATTAAATCCCAGTACTCTTACTTTATGACTGGTGAGACTGCCTTGCTGGATATTTAAGATCAAACTTAGAGATTGAGATTAAAATACAGGGATCAAGAAAACCAGTATTTGGCTCTTGCCCCCTGAGTCAGCCTGAACCCAGGGAATGAGAGAACTTCTCTAAGGAGCATTGCAACTCTGGGCCACATGACCTTCCAATCAGGGAGATTGATGAGACCACTAGAGAATAGAAAGCCAATCAGTGCCCGTGCTGCAAAGAGGAGGGCCACTGGAAAAGGGAGACATCCCTGATTCTTCCAAGGGAAGCCACCTCATCAAGGAGACCCTACCTAGTGAATGGCACTAAAGGAGCAAAGAAGCTGCTCTTAAGTTCTTCACGAGTGACCCCTGTGGGAACTCAGCTGACCCTTAAAAGCAGGTAAGAACAGGGTCAATTTGACCAGCTTGAACTTGAACACCTAGCAAAACTGTTAAAACCAAAACATAGCCATTCCTGGGCATTTAAAAGAAGAAACAAGAGTTAAACATAACTTAAGACCTGTACTTGTGTTAGCCCCAGGAATAAGTAAGACTAGCGTCTACTAAAGAGATTCTTAGGCAGGAGTGCCTGATAACCATCAAGAGAAACTGCCAGAGTCAGAATTTTTTGGTCATTTTAAGGTGTACAGATCTTCCTAAACAGAACCATGCCTGCTAAATTGCCTACAGAAGTTCCTACAAGATCAGAAACACAAGTCCAGAGCTGGCGGACACACACAAGTTCACCAACCAATTGGTCAATCAACCGCTTCTCTTTCAAGACTTCCAGCCCCTGACACCCAAAGCCGAGACCTGTGATTCACTATTGACACCTCAGGCTCCAAAAACTCTGCTCCCACCTAAAGCCCTCCCTAATCCTCTCCCTCCCTCTCTCTATCTCTCTCTTTTTTTTTTTTTTTTTTTTTTTTTACAAGAATGAGACTCTTCGCCCCTAACCAGCAGGAAGAAGCTACAGAAGAAAGACCATCGTCCCACCCCATATCTATAAAAACAAAAAGGGAGGAATATTGGCATCAGATCTGTTATTTTGCTGCTGCCATTATTCTGCCTTCCCACACCATTTTACAATCCAGACTGTTAGTTTGCAAACTTCCTAGTCGGTCATTGGTTCAGATTGTTATTAGTCCATGAAATTCCATACTTAAGAAGAGCTCCCCCACCATTTCTCTCTCTCTCTTACACTCACTCTTACTCTCACTCTCACTTTCTCTCTCTCTCTCTCTCTCTCACACCCTTTGGGGCAGACACTCTGCTCATCTGCTTAATAAAATCTCTTTCATGAGTTCCTGCATCTGGAGTGGTTTCTCACTCCAGCATCTGGAGGTGCTTTCAGAAATGATCTTCCACCCTGAGAGCATGCACAGAGGAGCAGGAAGAGCTCAGACTGGGTTGACACCTCTCCCCCCAGGTTTGGATCCTGATCCTGTTACTTCCCAGCCAGGACCCTGGACAGGTTCCATAGTCCTGCTCAGGTGTGTCTTTCCCCCTGAATAAAAGAGGAAGGAACCTCACAGGTATTGGTGGGCTGTTGAGCATTGATATAGAGTGATGACCCTGGACTGGGCACAGAGAGGGACACTTTGTGGTCCCCAGTATGAGATTGTTTTCCACCTCATTAAGAAATTGGGTGGCCTAAGTATTTGGGGTCTTTCAGTTCGATGCTAGTCTTCCCCATGGCTGACCACTGTGGCTCTATTCTTTACTTGTGGAGAGACCATCTTGAATGAGAAGTGATGATGGCTTGTGGCTTCCTGACTGCTAGGCTTCTGAGTTTGTGCACAGAGGCATAGGAGAGGTAGTTCAACTTTGTGGGCATAGGAGACACCCAGTCCCCAATTCTTACACAAAGTTGACATTAGTCCCTCATTTGATAACAGATCCAAACTCGACGCTCAACAATTTCTTCTACAATGACGCGGAACCACTTCAGACTGCATAGAACCCTACTCCAGAAGAGAGCAGGCCTTGAACTGATGATATAATGTTATTTCCAAAAGAACCCCAGAGTGACCACTATTGGCAAATAATTCTGCTACCAATTACTATTGGGGGTTCTTATAGCTTAATGACCATGTGGGAGTAGTCTACAGCAGGCAACAACAGCAGTCCAAATGTTCATCGGTTTAGAATCAAAAATTCCGCACAGCAAATTAACTTAAGAGTAACTTCGGTATTTAATTCACACTGGTGGGTTTACTGAGAAGACCTGTTCCTTAAAACCAAATGGAATTTTCTATGGCCCAAAGAACAACCAGAAACATCTGCTTTGGAAACCTCCTGGACCCCAGCCTTCTTCTAAAGTAGTAGGTTCAAGTTTGATATGCTTTAGAAGCTCGGGTTCAAATCCAGATTGCCGGGCTTCTCCACCTGACAGAAGCTGAGAATCTGCATTTTAAACATGGTTCATGGGCTGTGGTGATGCTGCTGGTCAGGAGGCTGTGCTTGGTGCCCTCCTGGAATCCCCCGTGGAGCTCTTAAAAACAGTGCTGGCTGGATCCCACCTCCAGAGATTTGAAGGAAGTCCACCTGGGTTCCTGCCTGGCAGTGGGACTTTTTAAAATCCTTCTGCTATGATTTGAATGTGTCCCTTAATTCCTAAGGCAACAGTCTTAGAGGTGGGAGATTGATTGATTGATTGATTCGAATGGATTCATGCCATTATCTCGGAAGCAGATTTCTAATAAAAGAATGAGTTAGGGACTCTCTTTCCCCACGTCTCCGCCTCTTTCTCATGCCCCACTTCCCTTCTGCCTCCCGCCAGGGGGTGACAGAAAAAAGGCTCTCTGCCAAATGTGAATCCCTTGACCTTGGACTTCCAACTTCCAGAACTGTAAGAAACAAACCTCTATTCTTTATACATTACTCAGGCTCAGGTATTCTGTTACAACAACACAAAACAGACTAACGTCCCTCCAAGTGATCCCCATTTGCAGCCAAGAGTAAGGACCTCCAGACTGTGGTGTGGCACCTTAGAAAATTGGCCAATCAGTCTTTTGTGCTGCAGAGTACCAGGAAGAATTTTCTAAGAATATAAAACATGATTTTACAGCCTAATTTTCAAGTCTCATTTGTTTTCCACATCTTTCTTATTCTTGCAAACCTTTGATGTCTGAAGTTTCCTGAGAGAAATTCTGGCCTTCACCATATCACCACCTGTCTCCATCCTAACGCACACTGGCACCTTAAATCATTATTAACCTCTCAGAGTTTTTTGCCAGGCCAGAAACTAACTGCTTTTCAGATAACGACTCTGCATTTAAAAAAAAACAACTGTTTTCTTTCTTACATTTAATTTATCACATCACTCTTGCTAAAGGCCCACTGTACCCCCAAAGCCTGCAGGCTGGGTCACCGAGGTATTTTGTATAATGCATCTTCACAATGAGCTGGGCAATGTCATCTTAATAGTCAGCATGGTGTAGATGACACAGAAGCCAATCTGTATGCCATTAGGGAGCCTGTATCTGATTCTCTAAGTTTACTCTCAGTATGTCAAAGCCATGACCCCAAAATCAGACTGTTACATGCAAATGAATTTGGAGAGTGACTAATCCAACAATCTTACAAGACAGGGCTCCATAGAGGGGAGAGGACTTGCCAGGTTATCTCTCCTATTAAAAATACATGTGAAATTTCATGTGCTAGGTCTTGACTCACATTTATTTGTATAGAAAAAGGAGTACCTAAAATCTTATAGAAAGGGGACAGCTTAGATGGGCTCAAAGTAACAGAAAATTTAGTGACTTTGTCGGTAGAACTGGATCTCACAAATGAAGATTGCCTTCTTACCTAAATATGCCACCTGAACTTGTCCCCGTGCCCACCCCTCCACACCCCAGCCCCAACTCCCAGAGAGAACCATGGCTTGAGTAACTTGCACAGGGAGTAAGAGGCTAGGGAGGCAGTAGTGACAGGAACCAGGGCTGTCCAGCCCCATGCAAAGTCTGATGCTCAGCTTGTGCTGAACATTCTGAAACTGGGTCTCATTGGTCTAGAAAGAGGGGAATTCCTATAGGTTTCTGCATCTGCCTAGATTTGAGGCACGGACACAGCTCCAATCAAGTTAGTGCACTTTTGTTGTTATTGTTCCTTTTCTTAAAACCATGGACCCAGAGCTGCTGGCCTGCAGGAGATGACTCGGGACACAGGGCTCTGGGCAGCTGCACTGAACTAGCTAGCTGCAATGGAGCCCAAGTGGGCACTCAGGGCTGAAGGGGGTGGTGCTGCCTTGCTGTGCCCAGCACACATTACCTACATGCACACATTTCTCCCACGTGCTCTGTCTCCGTCACCTATCAGTACTGATAACAGCCTAGAAGCTTCCAGAACAGAACTGGCAGCTGTCCTTTCTTTTTAAGGATGTAGTGCCTGGATGGGGCTTTCATGGCTGACTCCAGGCTTTCCTCCAGGAGGGCAAGATACTGGGGGCAGGCAGAGGAGACCCGGATATCAAAGCCAGAGAAAACTCAGGGATCCAATTTCCTGCCCTGCCAGTCCTGGATGAGGCACACAGGCCTCCCTAAGCTGCTCCTTATCTCGGTGGAACAGGAGCAGCATTCCTGATGTTGAGAACAGCATTCCTGAAGCATTTCCTCGAAAGAGCAGTCCTTAAGCAAGACTCAAAGATCCAGCTTTGAAATCATTTGGCCTTCCATGGAGGAAACAGAATGAGGGTAAAAACAATTATGCAAAAGCCTAAATTTGTGTGAATATGATTTTATCTGAGTCAAGAATTTGGAGTCCATTTTCCTTGGAAGTAACTGTTCATTGTTTTTGTCTTTATCACAACCCTGTGTCTGAATTCTGGAAACATACTGTATTTACCTCCTAGCAGGAAAGAAGGTAACCAGGGCCACGAGTGTCTTCCAGACAGTGACTGGTGTCTTTGACTTCCCTTCTCCCTGGAGGGAGGGTCTCTAAGGTGGCCAGGGTCTCTCAAGGAAGTAAGAGTGAACTGTTCAGAGGCACAGAATCAGAGTGTCCCCATGGATCGGAAAGGTGCTTTCTGCCACCACCTGGCAGGACATGGGCTGTGGGCCTTGAGTCTATCCCTATGACCAGGAGCCTCCCAGGCTTCCTCCTGGGTGATAGACAGGGAGTTTGGGGTATAAGGACTGGAAATCCAAGGAACACCCAGGAAGTTCAGGCAGGGCATCAGTAAGAGGCACCCAGTCACATGGGAAGAGAGTGAAAATTCTAGATAGGGAATGGATGAAAGCTAAAATCACTTAGAAGGAGGACAGACAGAAATCTCATCTTCAGTTAAAGAGATAATCTAGGGAGCCCCACCTTCCTCATTTGAAAACTGGGGATAATGAAATCCAATCTGATTACATATGGCGGATTTTGTGCAGCATGAAAAATTCCACCATGTTCTTACCTCTTCCTTTTGCCCACCACATCTGCTTGTTAGAATTCTGCTTGTCTTTTGAAAGTCTGCTCCTGAGCCAAACTATGTGTGAACCCCATGTAGACTCCCCTCCCCACTCTGGCCCCTCAGAGAGGCTGGTCTCTACTTTTCCCACAACACTGGTCATATTCTAACTTG
Source organism: Glaucomys volans (assembly GCA_020662805.1). Classification (NCBI taxonomy): domain Eukaryota; kingdom Metazoa; phylum Chordata; class Mammalia; order Rodentia; family Sciuridae; genus Glaucomys; species Glaucomys volans. The sequence continues at coordinate 325,956 of JAJEJO010000121.1, read as the reverse complement.
TACTGGAATAATTTATAGATGTGTTTGGGCATTTCCTTCTGGGAGCTTGAGGATCAGACTATCTTGTTCATCCATGCCCCCCATTCTAGCACCCAGAACACTTCAATAAGGCTTTGCTGAGTTAACCAGGAATGCAAAATATGAGGTTCAATACCACTACAGCAGGAATGAGAGGGTGGATAACTGGTAAAGTACCCTACACTGGAAATAGACTGTAGGATGATCACAGGAAAACTCACAATGCAGTATGCTTTGCATGTGAAAATGTATAATATTTATGTTTATTTCTTTATATTATTTATTTGGCATATTGAAATTCATATTATGCATACAGTCATATATGTATCTGTAATCTACCTTATTCCTAAAAAAGATGGAGGCAGTCAGAAATTGGTAACAGTAGAATATAATTTTCATCCCCCCCAGTTATTCTTACCCTGTTTTCCTTTTCTTTTTCCATAGTATTTATCACCTGCTGTAATTATGTAGTTTTCTTAATTATTATGTCCACTGTTTGATGTTTGTCTTTCCCATCAGAATATGAGCTTTTTTTTTTGAAAGATGTGAAAAAACTTTAGTGTTTCAGCCTTATCTTTTCAAGTCTTTAGTGAAAATACAAGCTTTTGAGGACAAGGACCTCTGCAGGCATTGTTCCTTGTTTTCTCCGCCGTGACTAGAGCAGAGTCTGGGTATGGTGGGGTACAATAACCATTCATCAAATGCAGGCATGCATGAATGCATAAGCGTTTCTTTCAACTCCCACAGCCACCATGAAAGAACTGGCTCATCCTCAGAAACTTAAAGTGACATCAGTGAGTCCCTCTGAGGTCTTCAAAGTGCACCTTATTTTCAAAAGGATTCCCTTTCTGAGCACCTGTCATAGGCAGGTCATGCCTCTGATCTCAAGACTGTCCTCTGGGGACAGATCTCAGCTCACCTGAGGGACAGCACCAAACACAGCAGAGACAGCAGAGAGAAGGCTTGGACCCCAGTCACAGCTGCCGGGGCACTTACTCATCTCACCACCACTTGTGGACTCTGCAAGTTCCCATCACCCTGACCACAAAGCTGCAGCTACCTACAGGGGCTCCCTGAATGGAGCTGGGAGCTTTCACTCTAAATGTGGACTCTGGTGAGCTATCAACTCGCACGCAGCAATCTGAAAAACCTGGAGGGCCATGGATTATGTTCATGGATCAAGCACATATATGGGAGCTACTTGCTCCTCTTTCTTTTAAAAGCTCTCAGTTCTCCTCACGACAACAATCAAGGTCAGCAGATACCAGTGATGCTGCCTAGGTCCCATGCCCTTTCCACCAAGAGAGGCCAAGACCCAAGAACCTTCCCAGCCCAATAAGTAAAGAAATAAAGTAAATTAAAAAGTTTCTCCCTTTGAGTCCATTATGTATTCCAGTCTTGCTGAGCTGAGGTCTCTCTTTGAAACAAAGTGTGGACAGGGATGGTGGGTGTTTTTAATTTTCTCTTGATGCTTTTAGGTATTTTCCAAATTTTCTACAAGAATGCCTATAACTTCATAATTATGGAAAAATGTTTGTTGCTCTACGGTGGTGAGATGTTTTCCTATGCCTTTGTTTTATAAGAAAGTGAAGACAGGCGGAGAGGGAAAGGGAGCGAGAGGCTGAACCGCGCATCGAATTTCCCACTGCAGAGGTCAGGCGCCTCCCGCCGGGGCACCCTCTGTGCGCCCCGAGACCGAGACGCTGTCCGGGGAGCCCCGCTGGGGTCCCCACTAGAGCATCTGAGCGCGGAGCCCAGTGCCGGGAGGCAAGAACCCCTAACTTACCGGGGTCTGAGGCGCCAGAGAGCTGGGCGTGGATCGGAGTCCGCGCGGGCCGAGCGCCGGGGCCAGGGACTGGCGCGCCCGGAGGCGGCTCCTGTAGGGCCAGCGCAGCGGGCGGGCGGGGCCTCCCGGAGTCGCAGGACGTCCAGCGCGCTCCGCCCCGCAGAATTCGGGAGTCCCCGGGCGACCCCAGCCCAGCCCCGGCCCAGGCCTGCTACTTTCCCACCCAGCGCTCCAGGTCAATGCAGTGGTGCGCTGGGAAGCGCTTTGGATCGCACCGGGTAGGCTCAGGGCTGACAGAAAGTCTGCAGAATCCAGAGACAGACAGAAAAATCTACCTTACTGTGGGGGTTTGGACACAGCAGGGAAGAAGCCGCCACAGCCAAGAAAAAATGCTCTCTGGATGACCCCCATCCACACACCACCCGCTGCGCGCCTGGAAAAACACCTCTTTAAACGTCTCCAAACAGAACCGCTTGAAAGATTGCTCAGAACCCCGCCAGATGCCCCGCTCCGCAGTTGTGGCTTCGAACCACTTTGCAAACATCTGTTGAGCACCTACTTACTGGGTGCCTGGCTCTGAGCTGAGGAAGGGCAGAGTTCCAGGGCGCCCAGACTCTGGCCCTACACTCCAAAGTCCTGGGGCGGTGGGTACAGCCTTTATGTCAGAGCAGGACTGAACACTGCAACCGCGCAGATGAGCTCCTGGTCATTTCACAGGAGTCGCCCACCAGCTTGACAGGCCAGAGTAAGAAGGGGCAGTCCCCAAAGGGCACCCGGTGCAGCGCTGGGAAATAAGGTCCGGGCTCACGGTCTGCAGGCCGGTAGTGGAGGCTGATTTCTGACAGGAGAGCTGGAAGACAGTCTAAGGTCACTGCCTCAAGGTCTTCCTCAGCGAGTCACTTGTCCCTGAGCCTCCTCGGGGCGATCTCCTGGGGAGGAGGGCAATCCGAGGCTCTCCAATTGGAGGGGTCCACCCATGTGGCAAGCTGTGACACTACCTGCTGCTGACAAAGGCAGATCTGGCAGTCTTCCCACGTGGGTGGGGATATAAACCCACGAGGCCACTTGGGCAAGTCCTAAAATGTACACAGCCCTGGACATGTCATTGCACTTTGGCAAAACTATTCTATGGAAAGAATTTTAGAAAAGAAAATTTTAGAACTATAGAAAAGCTTCATGCAAAGATTCTTTGTAGTTTCATTTACAGTAACTAGAATCCAAATGTCTGAAAAAGGAAAATGGTTAATTACATTATGGTACGTATGATAGGATGTTATTCCTATCAATATAGTGGAATATTATATGTAGTTATTAAAGTAATGTTTACCAATGATTGGTTACAACATGGGAACTCTTTATATTACAACTACTTGAAAAATACAAAGCCCTAAACTGTACATAGGGGATGCTAGACCTTGTTTCAAAAGACAGTGAAGTGCTGACCCCCCCCAACCCCCCATTTAAACAGTATCCTTTAGTGGTGGGCTCATTTAGGGTTTACTGTATTTATACTGTTATGCTTTCAAATTTTTTTTTTTAATTTTTAACTTTTTGGTGCTGGGAATTGAAACCCAGGGGCACTGAACCACATCTGAATAAGATATTTTTTTTTAAAAAAACAACATTAAAAAAAATATCTTATTCAGAGACAGGGTCTTCCTGAGTTGCTTAGGGCCTCACTCAGTTGCTGAGGTTGGCCTTGAACTTGTGATCCTCCTGCCTCAGCCTCTGGAACCTCTAGGCCAGGCTGTTTTCACTTTTTAACAACTCTATACTTTTATGTTGAGAAAGAGAGAAAAAAATCCACGACCTTTATCTGAAAATTCCCTGGACTCTTTCTCCTCAAGGTCATGTCCTGGGTAGCAGCAGTGTCCTCTTCCTACCTGTACACAGAGGACTCTGCCAGGAGGGAATGTGGAAATGGACCGAAGTCAAACGTTGGCCACACCAGACATCTACATGCGACCCTTTTATTCCCAGTCCAAGTAGACGTGCTGGAGCCCCTGCCCAGCTGCGTCCTGCGCCCCTGGGCGGGCTGGGCCGGTGTTGTGAGGACAGTGCGAGGGGCGTGTCCATGAGAAGAAGGGTGTCAGCTGGCTCTTATTTTTCTTCCTGGTTTTTGTCCCCCGTAGGATGAACTATTTTGTTATTAGGCTGCTGTCATTTCCTGTTTGTCGTGGAGAGGCACCATCACAGATGAGAGCGCATACCTGAGCTGACCTCAGAACGCCTTCCTCTCTCTCTGGCTTTTCTCTCCCTCTTTCTCCTCCCGTTACTCTTCCATCCTCACCTCTTCCCATCAGACAGGTACGATTGACCTTCCCGTGATATTATTAACAGAACAACAGCCTGCCAAGTCCCTGAGGTGCCTCCCTTCTCTCCCTCTCTCTTCTCTTTCTTTCTTCTTGGTCCCTTTACCAGAGGGGTGGCAAACACGGTCCCCTGCCTCTCTCAGTGGGTTTATATTCATCGTCCATGACCTCCCACCTCAGAGCATGTGACCCCAAAACCTACACCCCAACCATTTCTCATTCTCTCGGGAAAATCTCAAATCTTAACTCATAATATGTACATCTTGCTTTTGATCCTAACTCTGCCCTTTGCCTCTGAGTAAGGTATTTCAGTTTGTCACCATAAAAGGTGGGTCTTCAGTGTCACCCACCTGCAGTGCAGGATCTTGCATATGTTCTTGACTGCTCTTGGATCCAGATGTCCCTGCATTAGGCTGGGGCTGGTTCTTACCCTTTGGCCCCTCGTGATTGCTTGTTGCTTTCTGTTACCTGAGATAATCGGCTTATAAAGACAGACACTATTTTGTCTCACAGTTTTAGAGGTTTAGTCCATGGTTGGCTGACCCCAATGCTTTGGACCTGTGGCAATACATCACATTTCCACTTGAAACACTTTGACCTTGCTCATTTGTTGTGTTGCAAGTGCCTTGGGCTGCCTTGGATCCGTATGTTCTGTTATCATTTTAGAGTTGTGTTATTAATGTTCACAGATTCTTCTTGGGAATCTGAGATCTACAACTCTCCTTTCTCCCCTCTCCCAAAGGCACACATGGTCAACATTTCACCCACAATGCAAAAGATTTCTAGATCCATGGCTCTTTAAGTAATTTGTAGCTGCCACATGAGGAATTGATTTTAGGGTAAAGACTACCTTTTCTAATGTAGTTAAAGACTACATTAACCCATGAAGTCCCAAGCTTTTAATTCTGTGAACATATTTATTATTTCACAGTTACCATACATGGTATATTTATTGCTCAGTTGGGATAAAATGGGTTAAACGAACTTAACTGTGTACCATCAATTCTATGGGTCTCTACTGAGTACTGAGCTCAACAAATGCACTGAATGTTGCCCAACTGGTGACCATTAAGATGTCCATTAAAATAGTCACTTAATGACCAATGAATACATGCAAAAATGTTCAGCATCTTTGGCAATCAGGGAAATGCAAATCACAGCTACACCGAGATTTCATCTCACTCCAGTTAGAAGGGCAATTATCAAGAGCACAAGTAATAATAAATGATGGTGGTGAGGCTGTGGGGGGAAACGTACACTTTTACACTGTAGGTGAGATTGCAAGTTACTACAACCACTATGGAAACCAGTATTGAGGTTCCTTCAGAGACGAGGGATGGATCCACCATATGACCCACTGTACAACTCAGTATTTTTTCAAAAGAATTGAAGTGCATACCCAGATTTATAGCAGTACAATTCACAAAAGCCAAGTTATGGACCCAGCCTCAGTGTCCATTAACAGATGAATGGATAAAGAAAATGTGGCATGTATACACTCTGGAGTTTCATTTGGCCATAAAGAAAAATGAAGTGATGTCATTTGCAGGAAAATGGGTGGAATTGGAGACCATCATGTTGAATGACATAAGCCAGATTCAAAGTCAAGAGTTGTATCATATGTGGAAGCTAGAGAGAGAGAGAAAAAACTAAAGGGCCCTCACAAGAATAGAAGGAAGACTAGAAGAATTGAGGAGAGGGATCAAGAGATTGAACGAGGGGAGGGAAAAACAGGTCCTGGGAATGAATTAAATTATGCTATGTCTCCGTACAGATATGTCACAATAAACTCCACTATTATGTATAATCATAATGCATAAAAAATAGTCATTTAAGCTGCCTCTGCCCAGCTTGGGGGCATGTGCCCTGATTCACGCACCCTCAAGTCACTGGAGGAAGACGATGCAGCTGGCTACAGCATCGCAGCTTCCGTGACACTTGGTAAATAACCACAGTCCCCACAATGTTACAAAAGCACACATCCAATTAAGAAAACTTTTCCAAAAGAAATATCAAGTTCCCACCACCTCTGCCTCTCCCACCCCCTTCGAGTCCCAGAATAATGTTGTGCTGATAGGAACATGGATAAACTTATTACAGTGTGGAATGTTATTCATGGGTGGGAAAGAACACTAAATCTGCTCACATGGTGTTTGATATTTGAATATAAATAGTGTCTATGTTTTTTTTAAAAAAAATCTCAATCAATCCAGTTTACACAGACATAGGTATAATCCTTTTAAATACTGTGGGTTGAAAGTGGAAAAGGTGACTCTGTCGGGCTGGGTGTTTTCCCCAGCCACAGAGCGAGGAGATGCAGGAGCGAGATTAGCATCTCTTCAGTTCCTGGCTGGCGGATCTTGTTCTGGTGCGCCTCCAATTCCTGAGAACACAGACGCTCAGTTGTGGTTTAAGTCCCTGCAGGGGAAGGACATTGGCAGCTCTGCATTAAAATAAAAACTGGTGTAGGTGACCTTTCTGGGAAAGTGTGCAAAGGTCACTTTTAGGAAACAGAATTGTCCACCGTCATTGTCATGATTTGTGTGATTTTTTTTAATTTACTTATTGATTCATTGAACACAAATGGAGTACAGTTATTGTTTCACTGGTTGTACACAAAGTAGAGTCACACCATCTGTGCGTTCATACATGTACACAGGGCAATGGTATCTGTCACACATTCTGTTATTATTTTTTCTGTGTGATTTTAACCAGGACCTTAAACCTGGAAATATGGATCAATGGCTATGGGTTGGTTTGCGGGCTTCCTGTGACCCTTGAATGAGTGAGTGAATCAAACAGGTGGAGTGCAGCACGCCTGGGAGCCCGAGAGGAATGGATTCAAATGAACTCTGCAGAAAAGCCAAGTTCAAAAAAGCATAGAGTAAAATTTGTAATAAGTGAAAAGATTTTAATCACAACCTTGATCTTCAACTGAATCCTTATTCTAAGTAACATTCTGATCTGAACTTAGAGTGCATTGCTTAAAATTTTTCTCAAATGAATCTCAGCCTTAATCAGTTTAACTCCGTATTTACTAAGTTCTTGTATGGTGGTTTCAGGGCTTGGAATCAGATCATGCTCAGATTTGCCCTTCCGGCAGTAGAGCTAAGACGCCAGTCCTCGCCTCACACCAACCTGTCCACCAACCAATCCCCAAGGAGAATTTCTGGCCGAAGTGATCTTCTCTGCATGCTGGGAGCAGCTGTGTACCTTGCAGCTGGGGTGGCCCGTTCGACCACCTTCCCACCCTGGTGCTCTCAGAACTGTTTTATCTTTTCATTTATGAAGCCCCCACCAAAGGCCAGCCTGGGGCAGCTGATCTCAGGCCCCCACCTGACCCTCTTCCTTCTGACCTTGGCTGGTGGTTCATTTTGACTCACTTCATTTCCTGCTCTGTATCAGTCATTGACAGCCACATCAGCCCCCCTCCTCAGCTTCAGTCTCCCAAAGTTCAGTTTCTACCAACGGATTTGCTATCCATCCTCTGCCATGACCAGCGAGGACCTCGGCGTGTGGAAAGGCTTCGCAGGTGATTCTGAGTGGATCACCGGTTACTTGCCTACCCAGGATTTTGGGACACCTCTTTCTAGAACAATCCTAGATCACTGTGTACTACCAGGTGATGCCAGAGCACAAAAGAGCTTCAGTGAGCATCTGTTGGGTCAAGTTGAATTCAGGGGACTGTTGGAGCATGGAAGTCTGGACTAGAAAGGAAAGTAAGAAGAATAAGTGTGAATGACAGTATCTAAATTAAAATCTGTTGTCATGACAGCAAATCAGACCTGTTCTCCTCTGATATTGTTGTTTTGGAGATCACAAAATGCCCAAGGAATCATTAGCATTGAATAACTGAACAAGGAAATTGTTCACTCCCTGTTCTGTTTCTCTTGGCAGCTACAGTGACCCGGAGACTAAAATAAGATGGGGTCTGGAGCCTGTGGTGGAGCCCCAGGCTCGGCAGCTAGCCGTCCTTTCACCGAACCTGAGCTGGCGCCCGAATTCTAGTTCTGTTTGCTTTTCACTCGATGTGATAAGAATACCTGCTCTATTTGACTCACACATAGTTTCAGGTAGGCTGTGCGATAAAATAGCCTCTTTAAATCCCTGCACAATGAGGCAGTGAACTTGTACATAAGAAAGACAGGGGAGAACATTCTGGACAAGGAAGCCCAATGAATTCATGCTTTGATCCATCTTTTAACTCTGAAGACAGAGCCATAACAAACAGATAAGGTATATGACTAGACATATCTGGTTCAACAGAAGCAGAAAATAGACAACTGGAGGACCCTGACCCACAGGGCTCTTTGTCTAAAACAGGCAGGGGGCTTGGCCCTTACAGGTCAAATTCAAGGTCCCCAAGATGGCAGACAGGAGCCAAGCATGTTGCCCAAAGTGGGGGCCCTGAAAAAGGAAATAGAGCCCCCCCACACTGCCTGGAAACCAAGATTTAGGAAGAATGAGGGTCGAAGAGGGTGGGACTGGAGGCCCAACCCCCAGCCAAAGCCTAACCTAGTGGCATTCTGGCCCCAGCGTCACTGTGGGGCAGAAACCCCACACTGCCGCTATGAAATCTGGTTCAGGACAGAATCCCAGAGTCCCAGTGGAAGCTATCACAAAATGATGGTCATGCTGTCTAGGGTAGAGGCAGTTGGGCAGACATATGATAAGAAGGAAAAAAAACACACAAAATGAGCCCAAAACCCCAAATTCCAAAACACGACAACATCTAATATTTAGGGCAGCTGATTGCCTGTAATCCCAGCAGCTTGGAAGGCTGAGGCAGGAGGGTGGTGAGTTCAAAGCCAGCCTCAGCAAAAGCAAGGTGCTAAGCAACTCAGTGAGACCCTGTCTCTAAATAAAATGCAAAATAGGGCTGGGGATGTGGCTTAGCGGTTGAGTGCCCCAGAGTTCAATCCCCAGTACAAGAATAGATAAATAAAAGGGCAATTGATAATCCTTTTCTCATTTTACGAGGTTAGCACACACGAATACCAAATCAAATGAGGATAGGAACAAAAGGAAAATTGGAGGACAGCATAACTCCTGAAAAATCAATTAAAATGTTAGATGAGATATTATCAGACTGAATCCAGTAATTGCAAAATAGAAACCACATCGTAGCCAAGGTAGGTTTATTCCAGGAATGCCAGGTTGGTTTAACACATTGTAACATAAGAAAACCAATGGATGTAATTCACCTTTTAGTAGTATTAATATTAGCATTGTGATATGGTGGTTAATTGTGTGTGTCAACTTGACTGGGACATATTTGGTCAAATGGGTTCTTGGATGAGATTTACATTTATGTCTTAAGACTGAGTAAAGCGATCACCCTCCCTGTGAATGGGCCTTGTCCATCTTGAACAGAATCCAAGACTTAGCAGAACAAATGGCTGCTCTCCTCTGAGTGAGAGAATTCTCCTGTCTGACAGTCCTGGAGCTGGGACATTGGCTATTCTTGGTTCTGCAGCATCCTGCGGCCTTTGGCTTGAACTGAGACACTGGCTCTGCAGATTTTGGACTTTCTAGATTTCTGTCATTGCAGACAGGGATCAAAGAGAACAAACAAAAATTCCTTCTTGGATTCGTTTGCTTTGGTTGGACCAGTTGGGGATGGGGAGAGGGAGGAAGAAGGACCAACAATAAACAAAGAAGTGGTTGACGTTCACCGTGTGTTCAAACTTTAGATGCATTACTGAAAGAGTAGAGAGGGGACAGGTGTGGGCTGGGCTAATGCTGGGTTCGTAATAAACAAGGTGGTGAGGGAAGCCATTGGAAGAGTGGCATTCCTCCTCCAGGAGGCCAGGAGCAAGGTGTCCAGGCACCTGGGAGGAAGCAGAGGATGCAGGGAAGCACCTCCAGGTGCAACAGGTCTCTGTAGGGGCTTGAGTATGGTTTGTACCCGGAAGGTCATGGGCTGGAAGCCTGATCTTCAGAGCAGCTGTGTCAGCAGGTGGGGCTTAATGGCGGGTGGGGGCTGCGGGCACCACACTAGGGATGGAGGGGGCTTGTGGGAGTTAGTTCTCAAGGATAGGTAGGGATCATGACAGCAGGTGTTATAAAGTGAGGCTGCTCCCCCCACCCCCCAATCTCTTCTCTGCATTCACTTTCCTTTCTAGTTCTCCACCATGTTGGGATATGAGACCCTCACCAGGCAGTGCCAGGCTTTATGGACTTTCTGTCCTGTGGAACTGTGAGTCAATTTTCTTTTTCTTTATAACTTACCCAGTGTTGGGTATTTTGTTATAATAACACAAAATAGACCAAGACACTTTGGTTCTAGGAAAAATAAATAGGCCACTGTGACTAGAGAGAGAGGATTATGGGGTACAAGGAAGGGAAGGGAAAATTTTGCTGTTTTTTGTTTTTGTACTGGAGATTGAACCCAGAGGCACTTTACCACTCAGCTGCATTCCCAACCCTTTTAATATTCTATTTTGGAACAGTTTCACTAAGTTGCTTAGGGCCTCACTAAGTTGCTGAGGCTGGCCTCAACTTGCAATCCTCTTGCCTCAGCCTCCCCAGTAGCTGGGATTACAGGCGTGCACCACTGGTTTTGAATGAAGGAATGTGATGGTTTGATTGGCATTTTGATGTGCTCACTCTCACTGTTATGTTGAAAACGGACTGAGACGGCTGAAAAGGGGGAGTAGTTAGGAAGTTTAAGAGCGGTGGTGGTAACATGGACCAAGAGAATAGCAGTACACCTGGTGACAGCATTCCCCTGCTAGACCCTCTTCACACTTCTTTACAGTCTTGTTCAATGGCGTATAATCTGCATTCAAGGAATTTTTCTTTTTGAGGTATAAAGCCTGTGGAATTTTGGCTAATGTGTGGGCACATCTTCACCATCATCATGAGGATATAGAGTATTTCCTAGACTCCAGAAAGTTCCATGGCACCCCTTCACAATCCTGGTAACCACCCACCTGACATTTGTCCCTACAGCTTCCCCTTCCCAGAAGGAGGTGTGAATGGAGTCATACAATCTGCAGCCTCAGCTGAAGCTATGGGGACTCGCCCTCATCCTGTCAGGACTTAATGATACTCCCATTCCCGTCTCATTATGGATATGCCGTGATTTGTCTGTCACCAGTCAACAGACATTAAGATTTTCTCAGCTTCGTGTTTCTTGAAAAGAAAGTCACTAAACCCCCCACCTGAAGGTATCTGTGTGCACCCGTCTCCATTTTTCTTGGCTGAATACTTAGGACGAGTAGGTGTGTGTTTGACTTTAAAGAAAGGTCCAAGCATTTTCTGGTATTGACCAGTCCCTCGGGTGTGCGTCCTGGTCGCTCCTCACCCTTGCCAACAGTTGGTGTGGTTGGTAGAAATCAGTCATCGTAGGAAGTATGTGGTGACATCTCATATGGTTAGAGTTTCAGTTTTCCAAGTGACTAATGACAGGTAACTTTTCACATGTAGATCGGTCATCCGATCTCTAGATCGTTTATCCACGTTTTGCAAATATTTTCCTGCAGTGTAAGACTTGTCTTTCATTTTATTGGCAGTTTTTCAAAGATCATGGAATCCAATTTATTACATACAATTTTTGATTATACTTTTTTTAAAAGTCCAAGATCAGAAGATTTTCAACTACGTTTTCTTTCAGAAGTGTTATAGTGTTGGGTTGTATATTTAAGTTATAATCCAATTCAATTTAAATTTTGTAGAATCAGTGAGGCAAAGGTTCAGGATTAGGTTTTTGCATGGAAACATCCAATTGTTTAACTACCCAGTGTTGAAAAGATTCGCCTTTTCCATTAGATTACTTAGGCTTAAAATTATGAAGTCCGTTAAGTCACCATTGCAGAGTAAGAGAAACTGAAGAGATTTTCAGAGTTTCAAAAAAATGAAGAGTATTCACATTCTCCAAAAGAACTATTAATGGTTGCATGTCAGACAAGAGGACAGGAGGGAAGGTAGGAAACCCAGCACAGAATGACTGCCCATTAAAAGCAAAGTTTAAAAAGATGGCAATCAAAAGAGAAATCACCATGAACTTGACAAAGCGATTATTAGTTTGGGAGTTTAAAAGGGGTAAGATTAATTCAGGGAGTGAGAGTCTAAGAGATAGTCCCTGATGTGATCAGGAAGAAGGTAGAAATACCAAATTCCTAGAGAGATTGTTGGAATATTATTAAATTCACAGCTGATTAAATATTTTAAAATGTATAGGCAGTTATGAAAAGGATAGAAAGACATCTTTAAGCTGAGAAGCAATGAAATATATTTCCTTATTTAAATAAAAGTGGGTAAAGAATTCTTCATCACACCAATGGAAAATAGCAGGGAAAATGTTTTAAGAGGAAGAGAAAACAAATCCCCTGGTAGGTACAGTGGTGCCTGACTATAATCCCAGCAACTTGGGAGGCTGAGGCAGGAGGATCACAGGTTTGAGGCAAGCCTCAGCAACTTAGTGAGGTCCTAAGCAACTTAATGAGACTCTGTGTCGAAATTAAAAATTTAAAAAGTTGGGGATGTGGCTCAGTAGTTAAATGCCCGTTGGTTCAATTCCTGACACAAAAACAGCAACAAACAGAAACAAAAAATGAAAGATTGCTAAACAGAAATTTAAAAATAAGATGATAGAAATATATCCAAGCTATAGATAATCGTAGATATATGAACAGAATAAGCACACATTAGACTAGAATTTCACATTGAATAACAAAATAAAAGCTAAAAATATTCAGCTTATAGTATACATCTAAAATTAACATAAATCAAAAAGTTGAAAATTAAGAAATGAAAAAATATGCTAAGACTAAATCACAGAAATCTCAGGTAACAAGACTAACACAAGAAAAAGTAAAAATTCAGTGGATTAATAGGATACAAAGCTCAAAGGAAGCAATCTGCTAGTCTTTCCCAACTTTTCTAATGCTTTTTATTTTTGTATTTTCTACCATTTTTCTCTTGTGTTTCACTAGATGTGTTTAAACACCATACTGTTATAAATAGCACCAAAACAAAAACAAAAATAGAAACACAAAGAAATTCTTAGATATAAATCTTTATAAAAAGTGTACAAAATCTATATATAGAAAACTATCAAATTCTGATGAAAGAAATTTTAAAAAGGTAAAAATAAATGGAGAGCTACTCCAGGTTCAGTCTTGGAAGTCTCAATATCATTGAAATGACACATCCTTGTAACTTGATCAAGATATTCAACACAATCCCCCCAAATCCCAGCAAGCCATTCTGTGCCTATCAACAACCTGATTCTAAAGTTAATCTGCAAAAGCAAAAGACACCAAAGAGCTAAAATCATACTGAGAGAGAACGAATTGGAGGACTGAGGCTGCTGACTTCAAGATGTTGCATGGAGCTCCAGAAATCAAGATGGCGCAGCCCTGGTGAACAAAGGCACTAAGTCAGTGGAGAAAGCAGAGGCCAGGAGGGACAGTCAAGTATCTGATGAAGGAACAGAGAGTTCGATGGAGTAAGGTCAGTCTTTTCATCAAGTGGTGCTTGGAGAACTGAGCAGCCATAGGGGAAAAAGTAAATCTAGACAGAGCTTACCTTTTGCAAAAGTTAACCTGAATGGATTGCATATCTAAATATGAAGTGCAATGCTACAAAACTTCTAGGGGGAAAAAGAAGAGGAAGTCTATGTGACCTTGGATTTGATGATGTTTTTTTCAATACGCTGCCAACAAAGCATGATCCTTGAAGTTAAAAGAACCTACAAATTATGCTTTATTAAAATTAAAATCTTCAGTTCTGTGAAAAAATACTGTTAAGAGTATCAGAAGAAAAAAGACAAGGAGAAAACTATTTGTAAAACATTGTCTGATAAAGGATTTGTATCCGAAAGAAAGAAAAGAGGGAAAAACCTCTTAAACAACAAGATCCTGATGTTGGTTAAAAAAAAAAAAAAAAAAGGAAAAAACCCCAAGAAAACAAGTACTGCAATTACAAAATGGGCTAATGATCTGAACAGACACATCACCAAGGAAAATATGCAGATGGTGAATACACATATGAAAAGGTGCCCATCTTAGGGGCATCAGGGAATTCCCAATTAAAACAACAGGGAAAAATCACTACCCCTACTCGACCTCACACACCTACCAGAATCGGTAAAATCCCAGAACAGACAATACTAAATGCTGACAAAGACACAGCAACAAACTGGAGCAGTCCTTCAATCTGTTCTCCCTCAGTATGATTTTAGCTCTTTGGTGTCTTTTGCTTTTGCAGATCAATTCTAGAATCAGAAGTCTCCTTCATTGGTGACGGGAAGGCAAAAGGGGACAGCCACCTTGGAAGACAGTCTGGTTGCCTCTTATAAAATTATGTATAGTCTTATTACAGGATCCATCACTTGTGCTTGAGACTGATTCAATTGATTCGAAAATTTATCTTCACCTAAAAGTCTAAATGTGAATTTTAGAACAGATTTGTTGAAAACTGCCCACACTGGAAGCAATCAAGATGCCTTCAATAGTTGAATGACTAAAACTGTGGTCCATTTATACAATGGAATTTTATTCAACAAAAAAAAAAGGAAAAGAGTATCAAGCCATGAAGAAACATGGAGGAAGCTCCAATGCACATTGCCAAGTGAAAGAAGCCAATCTGGAATGGGTACCTATTGTACGATCTGAATTATATGATGGTCTGAGACTGCAAAGCCATCTGTGGATGCCAGGGTCAAGGTGGAGGAGGAAGGTGGATAAGGGAAGCACAGGAATTTTTAGGGAAATAAAGTTACTGGGGTGGTAGGTGCCTGATGAAATGCTCTTGTCAAAGAACATTCAACAGCAGCTGAACCTTAGTGAATGCAAATAACAAGTTTTGAAGAGCTGGGGATCTCAGGGAAGAAGGCAGACCATGATGAGAGAATCTAACTGTATGCAAATGTGTGAAGCAAATTCCCTGAGGAGGGTGGGCGGGGATTGGGGAGATGCTGACCTATCTCTGGATTTGAGTGAAGTCTGTGTGACTAAAGGCCAAAGGACCTGCATGAGAGCCTTGGACTCTGGTTGATGACATTGTTCCCCACAGGGTCCTGGGTGGCAGTTCTGGTAGTGCTGTATGTGGGGGCTGGAATGAGGCAGTTTCGGAAATGGACAGCAGATGGAGGGAGCCATGCTTCTCACCACTGATGAGGGAATTTTTTTGGTGAGGGGGAGAAAGCTAGGAAGGTCCTCGTAGTGATGGATGGGAGTTGGAGATATCAGTATGAACTCATATGAGCTTAATACAGAGACAGATGCTGTCTCTTGAAGTCCCTGTAGATATGTGTGACACACAGTGTAGTATAAGCAAGCACCTTTTTCTCTGTCTCTGAGAGGACCTAAAAGAAATGCCACCCCAGCAATAACAAGCATGCACAGTGCTCTGACCTTGGTTTCTGTTTTCCAGTAAATGAAAATAAGGCTCCTTAGAGAAATGTCTGAGGCAGAAGATATACGAGATAAGCCTAGAACATTCGGCACCCTGGGAAGTTCGCAAGTGCTTAGAGCAAAGCACAACACCAAGGGAAGTTCTATCAAGGAAGCACAGGAGCCAACCAAAGCGCTGTCAGCGGCCAAAGCTGGAGCAATCTGAGCGACAAAATAAAGTGGATTGGACTGTAACCCATAATACAGAGTGAATATCCATGAACCTAAATGATACAAATAAATGATCGAATAAATTAACAAACGAGGAAGAAAAGACACACCTCCCATGCAGAATTCCACATAATCTACAGTGACACTCTGGTTTAGGAGGGGGAACACGCTCCCTGCTCCTGAAGAGTGGGTTTTGCCAATGACTCAGCAAAGCACTCAAGCAGGGAGAAGCAGGCTACGTGGAGAAGGCAAGATGCACAGTGTCAGGCAGGTGATCAAGGCCGCGGTCAGCACTCATAAACCACGTTGACAGTCACTTCATCTGATGTGATGAAATCGCACGTCAGTCAGCTCTGTGGTCTCCCCGTCCATGACCTCTGACCATGATCTTATCATGGAAACAACCCAAGGCCAAGTCCAATAGTGAGACATCCTACAAAACACCTGGCCAGTCCTTGAAATTCTCAAGGGTACCCGAAAGAAAAAAAA
>JAJEJO010000121.1:230228-309378 GCA_020662805.1 Glaucomys volans | reverse complement strand
ACTCTCTGGGAAATAAACTATATCTGGCTTATGGACAAAATGTAGTCTAAGTAGAAAAATATACTCATGATTACAAATACCAAATTCATATTAGCAGTTCCCTTGGCTGATGGAGGAAGGGGATAGAAATGCAGGTTTTTCCATTCTACCTATCATGTTTTATGTATATTTAAAAATGTGGAGCACATTATTGCAAAATGTTGTGAACAGGGTTGTGAATAGTTGGACTAGTTGCATGTCAATCATGATATTATTTTCTATGCTTGTTTTTAGTTTTGAAAAAAATGTATGCCATACACAGAGACAGGGACACGGAAAACAGGAAGAGAGAGAGGAAGGAACATGCACTCTAGAATGTTCTGCTGCACAGAACCTCAACTCACTGGGAGAATGCGTAAATGGTCAGTATTTTGCTGTCACTGCCTGTCCTCTGTGATGCTGAGAATGAGCAGATCCCATTTGTCCTCTGCAGATGGAAACTGCGGTCTTCTTTTTCACCCCAAGTATGTCTGACTCAAAGACTGATGGCATCTGTATTTCACCACTCCCTTGTTACCCTCGTATCTCTCATGAAATCCAATCTGGGATTCCCTGGAAGGCAATGGCATTCGCTGACAAGACTCTTTAGACCCATAGGAGCAGCCAGGAAGGTAACGAGAAACTTGCTGGATCCTTCTCTGCACAGCATGAACTGGGCACCCACAAGTGTATTTCCAATTTCAAGTGTATTTCCCAGTCCTGGGAGATGGGATGGCCTTGAACTTGGCTGAGTGCAGAGCTGAGAGAGAGAATCAAAGAGATCTGAGAAGTGTCTTGAGGCAGCGCTCTCAGAAGTCATGGAATGGGTCTGAATAACAGGGCAGAATCCAGGAGGTGAGAAGAGGAATCCAGGATAGCTCGGAGTCGACATGAGCAGCTGTGTGGAGGTGGTGCCACGTACCAGGACAGAATACGGTGAAGCAGCAGGACTGACTGGGCTAGGCTAGGGGCTGACCAACAGTTTTTCTTTTCAATGTGTGATTTGGGAGCTGCCTTACCAAGTCTCAGTCTAGAGATGGACAGTCGTATGTTGAATCTAGAGTTAAGAGTGGAGCTGGTCTGGAAATACGCACGTGGGTGTCATCAATAGATGGGGTGCTTAATGCCATGGAGCTAGATGGGACCCCTCACCCTGGAGGGAGGGTGGGTAGAAGGGAGAAATCTGAGGATCAAGCTCAAGGTCACTCCAATAGTTAGTTTCATAGAGGAGACAGGAAATAAGTCAATGAAAAGCAACCGAATGGGAAAGGTCTGTCTTCAGAGCGAGTGGTAGCAAGGGAGTGAGCCACAATCACCTGCATTCTGGCAGAAACTCAAAGCAAGCAGGGTAGTGGGAAAGGTGTACAGTGGGAACAAGGGGAGACTTCAGACAGCCCTGACCTGAGTCTGTTGGCATGGGGAAGCTGATTGGCCCTAAGTTGGAAGCTGGGAAAATCATTGGGGAAACTATCAGTTATTAATCAAGTCCTGGCCATATTGGTCCAGTTGTTATAGATGTTATCACTGAGCTTCCTGGATTGCTACCAGAGATAGCAATCTGGCTTCTAATAGGTCCGACCTATAGCAGACTGGCTTCCTGGTTTTTTTTTTTTTTATTTTGTTTTGCAGATAAGTGTGTTGATTTCCTGGGCAAGTTGCTGGGTTGTGAATCTGATTCTATTTTATATATGTGATATGGCCATTGTCCATCTGTATACTGAATCTCCCAAAAGAATAAAGCAGGAAAAGAAGCTGAGAAGGAGCAGCTAGAGAGGGGAGGAAAACCAGAAGGGGGTATCCTCCAGGAAGTCAAGAAAATTGTCTGAAAAAGGAGGGGGGTGCTTAACTGCAGCAAATGTTGTGGAATGTGTGATAAGATGGGGGTGCCAAAGCAGGTGAAGTTTTCCCAGATAAAAAGAGGTGAAACGAAGGTTCTTGATGAATTCTCAAATGCAAGAAACTCATCATCCTATGGCTTCGAGGGATGGTGAAAACAGGAATTAATAGGGTGAGTTAGGAGGAGATAAACTTCCAGTCCCTCTAAAGGGTATATCAGATGCTAGCTCAGGACTGAATGACAGGTACTGTCCTTACTTGGAAGAAGCAATTTCCTGACTAAATTTGTATAGCAATTCACCCAAACCCAGGCCCAGCCACGTTCAGCTCCAAAGCCCCATGCTAAATGAGTCTATCTTCCATTTTAGGGAATTTCTCAGTTCCCTGAGTTGGATCCCAGGAACTTCAAATCAGCCTCAAGATGTAATCATGAGCAGAAGAGTGGAAGTTGTCTAGTGACAATTTTTTTTATCATAAATTTGGTTTCCTTTAACTAAATGATGTAACTATGTTACAAAAATTTGCAAAGTAGAAAATAAAAGTTATCCAGAATCTCTCTATCCTAACATAACCCTAATAGAATTACCTTATACTTTCAACCATCTTTGCTGAGTGACCTAAGCAGATGTGTTTGCCTTTCATGAGGGGACACTTGCCTCTTTGCTGGAATGCTAACTCTGTTCCTCTGGGAACTTCCTTAAAGACAGCAGATGCTAAAGAGCAGAGGTAAATGGTAAAGGATGATGTCTTTCATCTTTCTTCACATTCCTCTCACCTACACCGCAGCCCACACTTAGATGGTTCTCACTAGGATTAACCCTATGTTACAATTTGGTTAAGTATCCCCAGAGGTTATGTGTTAAAGATCTGGTCCCAGCTGATAGCACTTTTGGGAAGATGAGAAAACTTCAAGAGGTGGGGCCCAGTGAGAGGTCTTCTGGTCACTGGGAACATACTCTTGAAGGGGATTGTGGGACCTTGGCCCCTTCCTCACTCTCCTTTTGTTCCTGTCCAGGGCGAAAGTCATTTTCCCCTGCCCACCATCTTTTGCTGCCCTTCAACAGGCCCCAAAGCAATGGGACCAACCAGTCACAGACTGAAACCATCAAAACTGTGAGCCAAAATAATAACCTTTCTCCTTTCTCTCTCTCTCTCTCTCTCTCTCTCTCTCTCTCTCTCTGTGTGTGTGTGTGTGTCTGTGTGTGTGTAGTGTGCTGGATATTGAACACAGGGCCTTACACATACTAGACAAGTGCTCTACCACTGAGCCCCTTTCTAAGTTTATTATATTGGGGATTTGTTATAGTGCCAGAAAGCTAACACTGAAAATTGATATCAAGAGGTGGGGTCTTTGCCATTACTATATACCTGTTAATGTGGAAGAACCTTTGGAATTTGTATGTAAGAGAAGCTTGGAAAAATTTGGAAGAGTTTACTAGAGAAAGCCCAAAATGTTGTAAGCAGAGCTTAATAGGAGATTCTTGTGAGGGCTCAGAAGAGCAGAGTGCTTAAAGGAATATGGACAGTAAAGGCTATGCTCAGGTGGTTTCAGATGGAAATGAGGATTCTATTAACAGTTGGACCAAAAGTCATCCTTCTTACACTGTGACAAAGAATTGGGTGCATTTTGACCATTCCCTGATCCTTTGTGGAAGGTTAAGCTTAAAGGTGAGGACTAGTTTATGTGTCAGAGGAAATTTCAATATAGCAAAGCAGTTGGGTTGTGGCCTTAGTATTCCTGGCTGCTTTTAGCCAGATTTGAGTGAGAATCAGTAGAAAAAAAGAGCAGAACAGAAATAGCTGAAAAATTCATAGCTTGTCTAGAAAAGGAGAGCTTGTAATGGTGCATACAGGAAGGGTATAGTTGCTAAAGAGATTAGCACCATTAAAAAGAAGTCAAGTACTTTGCACTAGGATAACAGGAAAATTGCCCAGAGGACATCTCAGAAATTGGTACAGCCACAGTTATCACAGGCTTAATGATGTGGAAATGAAGATTTGTTTCAAAGACTTTCAAGGGCAGAGTCTTTTGAGAAGAGAGACCCTACTGTGCCCAGGACTGCCTAAACACCTTGAGCACCATGCTTGCCCAGGATTGCCTAAGCCAACAAGGCACGTGGAGGTTACCACAGCTGTGGTCCAAGTGGTCCCAGGTACAGCTTGTGATGGCAGCAGGCTTTGGAATCAAACATGTGATGCTATTTTTTCAGGCATGAAGAATGAAGAGTTAGAGTCATGGAAGCTTCCACTGGAATCTCAGAGGAAAGACTAAGAGGCCAGACAGTGTGATACAGAATCAGAATTCCTGCAAACAGCTCCTTATAGGTCAATGTGTAGAGCTGTGAGAGTGAAACCAAATCTCTGGTAGAAATCCCCAAAGGCTTGGGAGCCAGCAACCATTAATGCCTGCCAAGGGAAGATGCAAGCAGTGAAGAGAACCAGCCCAAGAAACTAGCCATGTGGGCTGCAATCAGAAGGCTGATGGGTGGAGCTGTTCAAACCTTTGGGAGCTGACATCCCACCACAGTATGCCTAGGGTCCTGGACTTGGAAACTTAAGATTTGCCCTGAAGGATTTCAGTCTTGTTTTGATCTGATCCCTCTTGTTATTTTCTTGTTTTTCCTTTTTAGAATAGGAATGTTCACCCTATGACTGTCCCATCATTGTGTCTTGGAAGGATAAACTTTCTTTTTGATTTTTATGGGTGCTCACAGCTGAGTTTGCTTTGAGTTTCAGAGGAGATTTTGAACTTGGACTTTTGAGCAAGGATGGAATTGTTAAGACTTTGGAGATTCTGGGGGTGGACTGAATGACTTTTACATGGAGATGGAGATGGTCATGAACTTTTCAGAAAAAGGGAGAGAATGCTATGGCTTGGAAAAGTGTCCCTAAAGTTCCACATTAAAATCTTAATCCTAGACTGTGGCACTTTTAGGAGTGTGTGAATTTAAGAAGCCGTGCCTAGTGGGAGGTCTTCAAGTCATTGGGGGGGTGTGACCTCAAAGGGGATAGTGGAACCCTGGTCCTCTCCTCACTCTTTTTCACTTCCTGGCCATGAGGTGAGCATTTTTGCTCTGCCATGTGCTCCTGCTGTGATGTGTTGCCTTGCCACAGACACAAAGCAATGGGGCCGAATGACCATGGACTAAAACCTCAAAATTTGTGAGTCAACATAAACCTTTTCTCTTTATAAGATGACTTTCTTGGAGGTTTTCAAGATGGTGCAGTAGAGGAGGTTGCTCTCCTGGCTGCTCTGTGGCATGCCAAAAAAGCAGACAAGCAGTTTCTCAGCAAAGTGGGTTTACCAAAAAAAGGTGTGTGTGTGTGTGGGGGTGCTTTACTGAAATTTAAAATTGAACATTCAAAACAGATCAAAGACTCAGGAGGTTGGATATAATGAAATGAGGAAGAAAGCCCCAGTGACACAACTGTTGCTGAAGTGGGGCCAGAAGGAACCAGTCAGAGTGGTCCCTCCAAGAGCAAAGTGGAGGGAATAGGGAATTAAAGGAACCCACATTTTTAGGAGGACTGAGGTATGTCTGGGCAGAGAGCATTCAGAGATTGAGGACGTTGCCCTACTAAACTGAAAGGCACGCTGCACAATATCCTTGTGCAGGAAGGAAGATGCCATCTCTCCAGGCAGCCTGTGGAGGACAAAGGAAAGAACCACTTTGCAGGCACAATGTGAGGGCTGGCAGCTGAGGGAGCCGATTCCTGCCCAAACCAAGTTTGGCTTGAAATACAGGCCCCCTAAACACACACTGCACAATATAACATAGAGTATGCTTAAGTGATCAGAAAATCAAATGTGGAGAGAGAGAGGTTTATACAGGGGACAGCTGGTCATGGAAACCCATCAGGCTCTACCCCTCCTGCTCCAATCCAGATGCTTGCAGGACCAGCTGGAAGAGATGTTCCTGGCCAGGAATTTGGAAGGACAGAGGCAGGAGAGATTCAGTTTGGAGACCGAACTCAAGACCAAGAAATATGGGGTCTGCAGGTGACATAGGGGACTAAGAATTGACTCCTCCATCACACAAGTGGAACCTAGGGGATATCTCTGAGGTACTGTCCTCCAGCATGGACCAGAAATTACTGGACTGGAGTTGTGCTGATTTAAAATCTCCATACCAATTGGCATTCAGTGAAGAGCCTGGAGCCCACCTAAGCCTAAACCCTGCCTCCAGGAATTCTGCCTACAGGATTACCTCTCTCACTCCAACAATCCAGAGGGTGGAGCACCAGTCTCCAGATGACCCCCACTTAAAACTGCTGAGAAGAGAAGCTGAGAATCTTTTGAACTCCAATGGAAGGAATTCTTTAACTTTTCATTAAGTTTTTTTCTTTTTCTATTTTTTTTTCTTTTCTCTGTTTAAATTTGACCTTAATAGTACATGGACATTTGTACATACTCATATTTGTTTTTTTTCTCATTCTAGCATTTTTGAAGCCAGTTATTTTTCATGGATCAGTTTTTTGAGGACTAGGATGTTTGATTAGTATGTTTTAGTTTTGTTTTCCATTCTTTTATTTTTATTTTTTAAATGTTTTTATGTATTTTTTCTCTTACCTGTCTCTCTTGATTCTCTTTTTCTCTTCTCTTTCTCTAACAACAAATCTCTAATCTCTGTTCTTTCACTTTTCCTTTAATTTTCTTTTATCTTCTCTCCTCCTCCCTCATAATCATCACACCTGTATCATTTCTGATCTCTCTCTGTTGACCATTTGAAATTGTAAACCCTTTTGCAAACTTGCTGCTTTTTATTGTAGGCAACAACTGATCATATCATCTCTGTTTATTGTGATGATTAACATTGTAGAATCATCGTGGGAACTATTTGGTTTCATGCCATGTATTGTTTGCATTGGTGGCTGTTATTATTTGTCTCTCCCTAAACAGTGAGGTACCGGAAACCTTCAGGGACACTCTAAGTCCACAGGGTAGAAATTATACTAGAGCCTCAGATCCATACTGTTAAATATTTAAGTAGTCACATGAACAACATGAAAAAGCAAGGGAACAAATCACCCCAAGCAAACTAAGATATTCCAATAACAAGGGAAGAAATGTCAGAGGAGGAGTTTAGAATTACATAGTTTAATTGATCTGCAAAGTAAAGGATGGTAAAAGGAGTGAAATCAGAGAGAAAATCCAGGAAGTGAAAGATCAATTCAATAAAGAGATAGAGATTGCAAAAAATAACCAAGCAGAAATCCTCAAAATGAAGGAATCAATAAACCAAATTAAAAATTCAATTGAAAGCATCACCAACAGTCTAGATCACTTGGAAGACAGAGTTTCAGGAAATGAAGATAAAATATATAATCTTGAATACAAAGTTCACTGTGGAGAAAAGATGTTAAGAGACCATGAACAGAATTTCCAAGAAATATGGGATAAACTAAAAAGACCAAATTTAAGATTTATTGGGATTGATGAAGGCACAGAGATACAAATGGAAGGAATGTGAAATCTTTCAATGAAATAATATCAGAAAATTTCCCAAAACTATAGAATGAAATGGAAAATCAAATATAGGAGGCTTACAGGACACCAAATATACAAGATTACAACAGACCCACATGAAGGCACATTATTATGAAAACATCTAACATACAGATAAAGACAGAATTTTCAAAGACTGCCAAAGAAAAATAGTAGACCCTCAAAGCTAGCAGGTCTTGGAATAATATATATCAAGCTCTGAAAGAAAGTGGATGCCAGCCTAGAATACAATACCTAGCAAAATTAAGCTTCAGAATTGATGATGAAATAAAAACCTTCCATAATAAACAAGAGTTAAAAGAATTCACAGCTAAAAAGCCTACACTACAAAACATACTCAATAAGATATTTTATGAAGAAGAAATGAAAAAAAAAAAAGGTAAAAACCAGCAAAGGGAGGAGCTACACTAAAAGAACAGTGAATTGATGGAAAAACTAATTCAAATTAAAAACCAGAAATAAATTAAATGACAGGGAATAAAAATCATATCTCAATAATAACACTGAATATAAATGACCTAAACTCATCAATCAAAAGACACAGACTGCCAGATTGGATTAAAAAACAAGACCCAACAGTATGCTGTCTCCAAGAGACTCACCTCATAGGCAAAGACTAAAGATGAAAGGATGGGAAAAAATGTATCATTCACATGGATCTCATAAACAGCAGAGGTTTCTATCCTCATATCAGATAAAGTAGACTTTAAGCAAAAGTTCATCAGGAGGGACAAAGAAGGATATTTCATACTGTTTAAGGGAATTATACATCAGCACGACATAACAAGCATAAATATTTATGTCCCAAACAATGGAGCATCTATGTACATGAAACAAACCCTTTTCAATTTCAACAAGCAAATAGACCACAACACAATAATACTGGGTGACTTTAACACACCTCTCTCACTACTGGATAGATCCTCCAAACAAAAACTAAATAACGAAGCTATAGAACTAAAAAATAGATTAATAATTTAGACTTAACAAACATATGTAGAATATTCCATCCATCACTGACTGAATGCACTTTCTTCTCAGCAGCACAAGGATCCTTCTCTGAAATAGAACATATCTTATGCCACAAAGCAATTCTTAACAAATACAAAAAAATAGAGATAATACCTTGCATCCTATCAGATCATAATGGAATGAAATTAAAAATCAATGATAAAAAATAGAAGCTACTCTAACACCTGGAGACTAAATAATGCTCTATTGAATGACAAATGGATAAAAAAAGAAATCAGAGATGAAATAAAAAAATACTTAGAGGTAAATGAAAATAGCGATACAACATATCAAAATCTCTGGGGCACTATGAAGGCAGTGATAAAAGGAAAATTCATTTCATTGAGTTCATTCATTAAAAGAATAGAACATCAACAAATGATAACCTAACATTATATCTCAAAGCCCTAGAAAAAGAAGAGCAAATCAACACCAAAAGCAGAGAGAGGAAATAATTAAAATCAGAACTGAAATCAATGAAATTGAAGCAAAATAAACAATCCAAAAAATTGACAGAAAGTTGGTTCTTTGAAAAAAAATCAATAAAATTGATAAACCCTTAGCCAAACTAACAAAGAGAGATAAAACTCTAATTACTAAAATTTGCGATGAAAAAAGGAAATATCACAACAGACACTATTGAAATACAGTCAATAATCAGAACCTATTTTGAAAATTTATAGTCTTACAAAATGAAAAACATTGAGGACATCAAAAAAGTTCTAGAGACATATTCCCTACCCAAACTGAATCAGGAAGACAGAAAAAGAGATCAATTTCAAGCAAATGAAATTAAAGATGCCATGAAAAGCCTACCAAGAAAAAAAGAAAGCCAGGACCAGATGGATTCTCAGCCAAGTTCCATAAGACCTTCAAGGAAGAGCTAACACCAATCTCCTCAAATTATTCCATGAAATGGAAAAGGAGGGAACCCTTCCAAATTCATTCTATGAAGCTAGTATCACAATGACACCAAAACCAGACAAAGACATCAAGGAAAGAAGATTTCAGACCAATTCTCTGATGAACATAGATGTAAAAATTCTTAATAAAATACTGGTAAATTGCATTAAAAAACATATTAAAAAGATAATGCACCACAATCACGTGGGGTTCATTGCCAAGATGCAAGGTTGTTTCAACTAGAGAAATCAAGAAACAGAATTATTCACATCAATAGTCTTAAGACGAAAATCACATGATTATCTCAATAAATGCAGAAAAAAACATTTGACAAAATATGACACTTCTTCATGTTCAAAACTCTAGAAAAAACTAGGGATAGTAGGAACATACCTCAACATTGTAAAAGCTACCTATGCTAAGCCCAAGGCCAACATCATTCTAAACAGAGAAATATTGAAAGCATTCCCTCTAAAGACTGGAACAAGACAGGGATGTCCTCTTTCACCACCTATATTCAACATAGCCCTGGAAACTCTAGCCAGAGCAATTAGAAGAAAGAAATTGACAGGATAAGAATAGAAAAAGAAGAACTCAAACTATCCCTATTTGAAAACTGTAGAATTCATAAATTAATTCAGCAAAGTAGCAAGATATAAAATTAACACCCATAAAGAAATTGTTTCTATACATCAGTGGTGAATCAACTGAAAGCGAAATTAGCAATCTATCCCATTCACAATCGCCTCAAAGAAAATAAAATATTTGGGAATCAATCTAACAAAAGAGGTGAGGGGCTGGGATGGTAGCTCAGTGGTAAAGCACTTGCCTCGCACATGTAAGGCACTGGGTTTGATCCTCAGCATCACATAAAAATAAAGACATTGTGTTCATCTACAACTAAAAAATATTTTTTTAAAAAGGCGAAAGACCTCTACAATGAAACCTACAGAACACTAAAGAAAGAACTGAAGAACTTAGAAGATGGAAATATCTCCCATGTTCTTGGATAGACAGAATTAATATTGTCAAAATGACCATACTACCAAAAGTGCTATATAGATTTAATGCAATTCCTATTAAAGTTCTCGTGACATTCTTCATAGAAATAGAAAAAGCAGACATGAAATTCATTTGGAAAAATAAGAGGCCCGGAATAACCAAAGCAATCCTCTGCAAGAAAAGTGAAGCAGGAGGCACCACAATACCAGACCTTAAATTATACCATAGAAACAAAAATATGGTATTGGCAACAAAATAGAGAGGTAGACCAATGGTACAAAATAGAAGACACAGAGACAAACCCACGTAAATACAGGTATCTCATACTAGATAAAGGCACCATAAACATACATTGGAGAAAAGATAGCCTCTTCAGCAAATGGTGCTGGGAAAACTGGAAATCCATATGCAATAAAATGAAATTAGACTCCTCTCTCTCACCCTCTACAAAACTCAACTCTAAGTGGATCAGGGACCTAGGCATTAGAGCAGAGACCCTGCACCTACTAGAAGAAAAAGTTGGCCCAAATCTCCATCATGTTAGCTTAGGAACCGAATTCCTCAACAAGACATCTGAACAGCAAGAAGTAAAATCAAGAATCAATAAGTGGGATTCTATCAAACTAAAAAGCTTCTTCCCAGCCAAGGAAACAATCAAGAACATGAAGAGAGAGACTACAGAGTGGGGGAAAATCTTTACCACATGCACATCAGATAGAGCATTAATCTCCAGGCTATATAAAGAACTCAAAAACTTAACACCAATCCCCCCCCCAATAACCCAATCAATAAATGGGCAAAGGAACCAAACAGCCACTTCACAGAAGAAATACAATTGATCAACAAATATATGAAAAACGTTCAACATCACTAGCAATTAGAGAAATGCAAATTAAAACTATCATCTCACTTCAGTCAGAATAGCAATGATCAAGAACACAAGCAATAATAAGCACTGGCAAGGATGTGGGGGGAAAAGGCACAATCATACATTGCTGGTGGGACTGCAAATTGGTGTAACCACTATGGAAAGCAGAATGGAGCTTCCTCAGAAAACTTGGAATGGAACCACCATTTGACCCAGCTATCCCACTCTTCAGTTTATACCCAAAGGACTTAAAATCAGCATACTGCAGGGACATGGCCACATCAGTGTTCATTGCAGCTGAATTCACAATAGCTAAACTGTCGACCCAACCTAGATGCCCTTCAACAGATGAATGGATACCAAAAGTGTGGTAAATATACACAATGGAGTATTACTCAGCCATAAAGAAGAATGAAATTATGACATTTGCTGGTGAATGGATAGAACTGGAGCCTATCATGCTAAGTGAAATAAGCCAATCCCCCAAAACCAAAGGCCTAGTGTTCTCTCTGATATGCAGACGCTGACTCCCAATAGACTGGGAGAGGGGGCAGTGGAGGTTCACCAGATTGGACAGTGGGGAGTGGGGGAAGGGAGGGGGGATGGGAATAGAAAAGACAGCAGAATGAATCAGACATCACTTTCCTAGGTTCATATATGAATATACAACCAGTGTAACTCCACATCAGGTACAACCACAAGAACGGGAAGTTATACTCTATGTCATATGGTTCGTCAAAATACACTCTACTGTCATGTGAAACTAAAAAGAACAAATAAAAAAATTAAATGATTTTCTCAGGCATTTGTAGTGAAAGCAAGCTGTGTAAGTCTCCTAACCTGTCTCCCTGCTTGTTTCTCTCCTATATTGGTCTTGCACATGGCCATCAGCGGAGCTTTCCAAATCCCAAATCTTACTACCCCTCTCCCCCACAAAGTCCCAGAGGCTTCCCTTTGCTCAGGGGGCTAGCCAGACTTCCTAGGCTCTCATGAAAGATCCCTCCCCATCTGCCTCCCAAAGGTGTTTCTCAACCTTGGCTGCATTTCAGAATCCAGGGACCATTAAAATCTGCCCAGAAGTTATGATTTAATTAGTCTGGGCAGGGTCCCAAGTATGTGGACTTTTATTCCATTTCCCAGGACCTGATGCCGCCTTCCTGAACTGTTTGCAGATCCCGGGGCCTCTATCAGAGACCCAGCTGCTCTCTAATCTCAGATCCAAGGAGAGACATAGGAACCTGCCTGAGGGCTTGAGTTTCCCCCCTTTCCATTCCCCATAGTTGGCAATCATTCTTCTGTATTTAAGGGTCAAAAATAAGAAGGTCTTTTGTGTTCCCAGACGGAGTCCCATTGCAGGATGTTGGGGTCGGAGAGGAGGAAAGGAAAAGTGGTCCCTGGGTCCGGGAGGCTGCCTGCGACGGGTACATGCCACTCCAAAATGCCTCTTTGTTATGTGGATTATTTTGACCCAAAGGCTATTGAGAACAGGTAGATGCAGGAAAAGCTCCAAACACAGGGAGTGAGTCTTTCTCTTGTAAAGGATTATGGAGATGCCTCTTTCTCGCAGGAAGAAGGGGACTTTTAGCAATTCATCAATGAGGACAGCACAGACTGAACTTCCCCCAACAGAACTTCCCAGTGTTCAGCAAACTCTCATTACTGTGCTTTCCCTGGTCAGCCTCCCCTAACCTGCCTTTCCTGCCCAGAAGCCCCCAGCTCTTTTCGTTTGTTTTAGTCTAAAATGGCGTTTAAGCTCCAGTTAGACTGGTGGGTGCGCCCTCCCCGCGTGCTCCGTGTCCATGGGAACGCACACGTTGATACACTTGCTTTTCTCCTGGGGTGTCTGTGTCCAGTCTAATTCACCTAGCCCCAGTTGAGGAACCTAAGATGGAGAGAGAAAAGGATATTTTTTTCCCCCACTGTGCTTGTAGAACCTGTGAAGCCGCAGCTCCAGGACTGGCCAGTGACTCAGGAGGTGGAGGAGTCAGTGACAGTGAAAAGAGGGCCAGCGTCCCAAGCCCACAGGACTGGTCAGCACTGGACTTGAGCAACATTCTCCTCAACTCCACCCCTCACTGAGTTCTCTACTGCTCCTTAATTTCCTGGGCAACGTAAAGGATGATTTAAAAATTATGCAATGTCCTAAACTTAATTATAAGACCCAGATGGAGGAGAAAAAAGATGAGAAAATTCAATCGGTTAACAGCTCTGGGAGAAACCAACCCGAGACTGTTTCAGGTTCCTCAATGGACTTAACTCCCATCATAGCAGACCACAGAGTCACTGGGCCCTGTTTCCATATAAAAACCCTGGATTCTTAACCACAACCTACCCATTAATTCTCTTATGGACTGCCCCCATCCCAAAGTTCTCCCTACCTCACATGACCCCACCCTATAACCAAGGCAGGTTCAACTTGTGCTTCCCTTCCCAACACTTTTGCTATAAAAGACTTAGCTCTAGATCTTGGGGACGTTCTCCCAACTGCTGTGTTGCCTCTCTTCTGGTAGCTGCAGAAACCTGTCCCAGGACCCGGTTCGTTTCCTGGTTAGTGTCTATAATGCCTCAGTAAACCTTATTATTTTAGAGAGTCCTCAAGTTTCAAGAGGTTTGACTTGATGTGGTAAATACAAATAAGAAATAAGGTTTATCCCAACAGAAACGGAGACAGCCCTTTCTCCCTTTTCTTAGGGTTGTTAAGAAAATAAAACTGAACTGAGTAAGGAATGATTCCATCAGGGTAGACTCCAGAACCAGAGTAGGTTCAGAGTGGCCCTGAGCTGGCTGTGTGGCTGGAGAGCATTTATGGTCAGAGAAAAGAAAGTCGGATGGTAGGACGGCTCAGCTTGGCTTTGGCCTTGTTTGGACCTGGTTTGAGTGGTGGTCTGCCTGAGGTTGACTGAGGCTCAGCTGCTGTGATTGACTGAGCGCAGCGGCCTGTTGTAAGAGCAGGTGACAGTCAATTGCCACATCAAGTTAGGTCACAGTTCACAATGTACGAAGACACGTCAGGACAGAGGGCCTGGAGGCAGCTTTAAGTCAGACAGTGAAATTGAGCAGGGTCTTTCCTTTGCAATTCTTTCTCTATTTAGGATATGGTTCAGTCGGTTTAAAATCTAAGTCACTTTTTGTCACTCTTTGTCACTTTTGCTTCCTAGGATGTCTTTCATGGGGTCATCAGGAACTTTTCTCTCTGTGAACATCAGCATGGATGGCTCAGTCCTCTGGCCTCTGTGGGAGTTTACCCCAGGAGCCTGGAGCTGAATTGCAGTTTCCTGCTTATGGTAAAGTTAGGCAAAAGTTTCTTTTCCCTTTGATGAAGGCAATTCACATGTGTGTAATTAGTTGTATCTGCATGACTATATGACAGGGTGACACATTTTTCTGTTTATGCATTCCATTTAGCGAATTGCCTTTGATAACATCTTGCATATTTGATAACATATGCATATATAACATCTGATATTTATGTAATAATAAAACTTTTTCCCACTTTGGATTTTTTGGTGGGGTTTGGCCAGACTCACTTGATTGTGTCAGTTATTCTTTCAATAGCAACTCTGATATGAAGTGTCCTAGCTGCCAAGCTCTGGGGAGGGAAATGGGGGTTCTGATGTCATAGGTATATCAAGCAGTTATTGGTTCTTTGGAAATTGTTGGTGACCATTCTGCCCAAAGTTTGCTGCTTGTTGTGTGACATGTGGTTCAGCCTGGTTCCACCAGTCCCACGGATCTGTGGGCTGAGTAGAGTAACATTCCATCTGCTCTTGATTTCCAGTGTCTAGGTTGGCCATATGAATCCAGCTTCTGTTCCGTGTCACTCTCGGCATGCACACACACAACATTCCATCTTATTGGAACAGAGCTGCGGTCAAGCGCAAGACATGAGAGGAGTTTGTTGCACTATGTTGGACTCATACTTGGCCAATCGCACGTGGTATGATTGATCTGGAAATGGTACTTTCCATTCCCTTTGACTGCCTGTATCAGAACAATTTCCTATTAATGAAACAATGTTTTAACTAATCTGATGTTCCTTTTTACTGTATATAAGTATCCAAGGACGAATTCTTCAACTGAACACATCGGAGAGATAAATTGATTGATGGATCCTTTTTTCCTATATTTGTGAACAAGTTTTCTGGAACAGCATATTTTAATTATTTCTCCCAAAGCAGCAAGTCTTAGCACCTCATGTCCCTGATGAAGATGCATGCTCGAGAACCCCAGGGCCACCCCTAAGCACTGGAAAGTCACTGGCACCTGTCTGGAGGGAGCCCCTGATCTCTGAGATGGACTGCTGCATACTGGCGCCCTCAGCCCTGGGGCAGAGAGGAGGCCCCCATTACAGATGGTGCATGTCAGAGTTGTCCATTTCTGTGCAGCCCAGGCTGCGTCCCCAGTGTATAAGTTCCTCTGGACCAGAGCCGATGG
This sequence comes from Glaucomys volans, assembly GCA_020662805.1. Classification (NCBI taxonomy): domain Eukaryota; kingdom Metazoa; phylum Chordata; class Mammalia; order Rodentia; family Sciuridae; genus Glaucomys; species Glaucomys volans. The sequence continues at coordinate 293,800 of JAJEJO010000121.1, read as the reverse complement.
TTTCTGTCAAGGCCACTGAATTGCCTGGTGGACACTGTGCAGCGGACTGGAGGTCTTGGTCTTTGAGACCAGTGGAGCTGTGCAACTTGATAAGCTATTCCAGCAACCCTGGAAAGCACTGGGCTCTGCAATACAGAGAAGAGACTCCATTGCAGCTGTGGGGAGTTGTTCTATCCGTGCCTCACAGAAGTCTTCTGTGGTGGTGAATCTGCCATCACTTCCTGGACTTGGCTCATCGCCTCAATGGACACCCCACAGGCTAACTCTGTCAGGCAGCCTCACCAGGTCACTGGCCTATTCCTCTCTCCCTGTATTTCCTGTAACTGGCTGTGGGTCTGGAGGCTGGAGTGGACTCGGGTGAAGAATCTTTCATGGCGATGCTGTGAATGTCCCATTGGAACACATGGGGGTGGGGACACTCGATGACAGGTTGTCGCTCTCTGATCACTCAGTGGAGGTGATGATGGCCACACCTCTCATGGGGAAGGTACCTTCTCTCCCCTTGAAATGAGTCAGTAACTTGCTGAATTGCGCTTTGTCCTCCTGTTTTCCAGCAGCCTCTGACCCAGCGGTTTTGGCCTCCATGGATGGCTCTGGCCTGAATCCATCTCGGTTGGGGTGGCTGTGAAGTGTCATCCCCTCTGCACTTCCTGGGGAAGTGTCCCCTTTGTCTCTCCTCCTGCAGTAGACTCGTGCATTCTTTGTAACACTAGGCCAGTGACCATCGTTCCTATTGCTGATACTCAAGCGACCTCAGTTTGGCCATTGAGTGCCTTTGACACAATCCCATTGGTCTGTGAGCGCTTCCCTGGTTTCTGGCATTATGGGGCGCCCTGGGCTCTTCCTGTGCCTCCCCTGCTTCTGGCTTGGAGTCAGCATCCCTCAGAGCCCTGGTTCCCGTTCTTGGGAATCTTCTTGGGGACTCACACTTAAACATAAGTTTGGGGCACGAGGCATGCACACACACATATGCACATACTTATGAATTCACACTGTAACATTACCAACTTTGGGGGGGCTCCAGGGATTTAATCCAGGGGCACTTAACCACCTAGCTACACCCCAACCACCCTCCATCCTTTTCTTTTTTAATTTTGAGACAGGCTCTCACTAAGTTGCTTATGGCCTCACCAAGTTTGAGGCTGGCTTAGAACTTGCAATCCTCCCGCGTCAGCCTCCTGAGCTGCTGGCATGTGCCCACACACCCGACTCCAGATTTTTATTTTCAGCATGTATTATTTAAAGGTTGTATTTCTCCCTTCAGAGTAAATTATGGTTCCTAGAAGCCTCAAATTTATACAGTTGGTGCTCTGTACCTGTGAGTTCCACACCCATGGATTCAACCAACCACAAATTGGAAAATACTAGGAAAAAAATTAGCATCTTTACATGTGTAGACTTTTTTCTTGTCTTTGCTCTCTAAACAATACATATAACAACTATTTACAAAGAATTTTTACTAGGTGTTACAAGTAATCTAGAAATGACTTAGAGTATATGAGAGAATGAATGGGAGCCGGTTAGATGTAGATACTGTGTCATTTTATGGAAAAGATGAGCATCCGCAGGTTCTGGAATCCTTGAGAGGTCCTGGAACCCACCCTCCATGGATACTGAGGGACAGCTGTGCGTACTTTTTTGTTTCATCCAACGGTATTCACACAGAAGTCTCAAAATGATGACAATCATTTTACTACCAATCCGCCCAGTAAGTGCAAAGTTTCCTCGTCATACTCTGTGGGACAGACGGTGCCCTGCTCAGGTGAGCAGCCTGAGTACCATGTTCAGCAGATCCTTTTTGCCATGTAATTTCCTCAATTTGATATAATTAGATTAATTTAGTTGGATGTGCAATTTAGGGATAGTTTTTCTCATCTTTTAAAATTTCATTATTTTCACAAGTGTAAAATGTTTACAAGGTTCAAAAGTCAAAACTTTCTGTTTAGATTAAGCTTCCTTATATTGCCCAGACTGGCCTCTAACTCCCGGTTCAAGCAATCCTTCTGCCTCAGCCTCCAAACAGCTGACACTACAGGTGCATGCTACCACACTTGGTCTCAAAGCTATTTTTGAAAGTGCAGTCAGAGAACTCTTACCTTTAGTACTGCCCTATCCCATTCCTACCCACCTTCATAGTTTGGGGGCTTTTATTCATTTCTGGCTTATTTTGTCATGTTTCTTTAAAGTAAATAAGCAAACATGTGTTTGCACACATAAATACCTATTCTTATTTATTTTCCACACACATGGCACTGCACATGCTCTGCCCATGTCTATTTTTTCCTACTAACAACATACTATGGATGTAACTCCATGTCCATTAATCTTGTCTTTTTTTCAGGGCTGCATAGTGCTTCATTCTGTGGCAAGGCCATGATCCATTCAATCAGTCCCCATTGATGGACACCTGGCAAACTCCTGTCTCTCCACATGTGGACTGCCAGCTACTGATTTGTAGGAGATGAGGGAGGCAGTACTTTGGGGGACATCACTCAAGACTCATCCTCTCTTGACCCAGAGCTACAGGATTTGTCCCGGCTGCCAGTATTCTCCTGCTTCCACAAAGTGGGATCAAGCAAGCATGTGATGCCTGGTTTGGAGTGTGCAAGTTGAATTGTCACTAAGTAAAAGAGAGTGGGCCCTAGAGCCGTCCCACATCTCATGGAAGGGGGATGGGGGACTCTACTTATATCCTTATTGTAGTCGAGGGACCAGGAAAGTCAAGGTTATGCACTGTAAGGTTATTGCCCGAGGAAAACTGAGGGGCAAAGCACCTCCACACTCTCACACCCAGAGGCCATCTGCTCCAGGCAGAGGATGAGCCTGAGGAATGCTGCCCAGGCTCCCCTGGACATGGAGAAGGGCTTTCTAGCAGGGACATGGGGACAGAGACCCATTGGTGCAGGAAGACTTCCATCCCCAGTCTCAGCCTGTGTTACTTTCCTGGGGGTGAATGCTCAATTGTCTGAGAAAGAGGATGAGGTCATTCCTTTGGTTTCAGGGACTGCAGATGGAGTTTCAGGACCCCAAGGGCCAAAATGGAGGTGGAGGAGAAGGCGTACCGTCTCTGGCTGGTGAGCACATGGGAGTACTGAAGAGCCTTCGGCTGTGAGAGTTGGCAGAGAGAAGAAAGCCCTCAGTCCACAGGCCCCATGCCAGCACCCAGGAACAATGCCAGACATGAGGACCTGTTGTTGAACTATGACCTCACCCTTAACAGGCCCCCACTCCGCAGCTGGATTGCCTATGATTTCTGCAAGTTGAAGACGGCATCTGCCAATCTCTGGTCAAGGTAGACCTCAGCTAGGTTCTGGACTAGGTTCAGATCCAAGGAGCTCCATAATAACCCAGGATGTCTGCAAGCCCTGGGGCACCACCAGATCTTCAGTTGGGTCTTGGACCTGATGTTACCACCAGCCCGTGGTTGTGGACCTGGAAGAGGCATACCTTGGGAATCAATATTCCCACCTTGCCATGGAAACTGGGGACAGAGGAGGTGAAAAGCACTCCAAGGCTTTTGCTTTTGTGCTGATGGTTTACAACACCTTTTCTCATTGGTTGGTGTGGGCAGAGACCTTCCTTTCTGTGAGAATTGCCACACCACTTGAGTACTCTCAGGAGGAATGGCCCAGTCTTCCCTTTGGCTCCTCTTATATTCAGTCCTGGCTGGGTGATGAAGACTGATTATCCTCTGTCCCAGCACTCACACCTAGACCACACTCAGCAGCTAATCAGAGAATAAATGGATGAGTGGATGAATGAATTCAGGAGTTGAAGAAACTGGTCTGAAGATTATGAGCCCATTTGCCTGTTACCCAACTTGTTGGTTTCTCATTTCTTGGCACTTACCGGGAATACCAACCAAAATTCAGAAAAAAATTACCTTTCATCTCGGTTCACGCGTCATCCTTCCTGGGTGTGGACTTCCCTGGGTGTTCTTGTCATTCCTAGTAACTCTCTTCTGCCTCCCCGAATGGAACTCCCTGGTGCTCTGGCTAGGACAGTTCATCCCGACCCCTGCCTCCACTCACCTGACTCTGCCTGATGACCTGCCCTGTGGCTCCCTCCATCAGTCAACAAGAGCGCACTGAGGACCCGCTGTCCACGTAAAATGCAATGAGATGCTCGGGGCACTAGCCTGAGCCTGGAATTCAGCCAGGGGCGGAAATGACACATGAGCGGAGGTCACAGCAGTACTTATTAGGCCACAATGGCTTCCATTAACAAGCACAGCTCTAGAATGTCTGACCTTTCCATGCAAATCTCACCATGGTTACCATTAGGCGTGGACACATCTCATCTTCCAAAAGCTCCTCTTTAGAAAACCACCTGTTTTACTTTATGGAAGTAGATTCTTAGCCAAAGTAGGCTGCTGGGGGGGGGGGGGGGAGCTACTAAATGCTTTCCTTCCCTCTGGATTTTTAGAAGACTGCCTTACCTTGTGAATTGGTAGGGCCCCAAAGAGGTAAATACATTCACTCAAACACATGCCTCCACTGATAGCTCCCCACAGTGAGTCCCCCTATGTGCTCATTGCACAGATGGAGGAATTTTCACCTAAGCAGGTATGAAAAGTTCTTCCCTGGCCAGGTAAGCCCACTTGGAGCTGACCCCAAGCTTCTGGGGTCTTTAGAGGAATGGGGATCTACTCTGTGTAGTGGAGGTAGAAGAGTCTGACCCTGAGGGTGTGTCTGGGGATTTAGGAAGGCAGAAGAGGAGTGGGGAGGAGATGGCAGAGTGTTCTGCAAGATCAGACCCTTCCTCTCAAACCAAAACAAATGCCCAGTCAGCACAAAGGAGGATGCTTGACATCACTAGTCATCAGGGGAATGCAAACCCAAACCACAAGGAAGCACCACTACTCACTAAGACAGCCAGGAAAGCGGTCGGCTCACAGCAAGTGCTGACCAGGATGGGGAGAAGCCGGAACCCTCGAACACTGTGGGTGGGAATGCAAAATGGTGCAGCTGCTCTGGACAACATTCTGGCAGCTCTTCAAGTGACCAAACAGGAAGTGTCCATGTTACCCAGCACCTCCACTCCTAGGTATACACCCAAGAGAAGTGAAAACATGTTTACGCAGACACTTACACACAAATGTTCATTATTCAAAATAATGTGAGTAAAGTTTGTGGAAACAACCAACATGTCCATCCACAGGTGAATGGATAGAAAAAATGTGGCATGAGCATTCAGTGGAATATTATTCAGTCATAAAAAGTGAGAAGTATTAACTATGATGTGGATGAGCCTCAAAAGTGTTACCCTAAGTGAAAAGATATCAGTCACCAAAGACCACATGTTATATCATCCCATTCTTCTGAAAGTCCAGAATAGAGAAATCTATAGAGATGGAAAGCAGAGTGGTGGTGGCTTAGGACTGGACTGGTGGAGTTGGGGAGGAGCTGGAAATAGGGGATCATGGCTACTGTGGGTGTTAATGTTCAGAGTTTGTTTCTGAGGTGATGAGAACCTTCTAAAATCAACTGTGGTGAAGATAGTTGTGTGCATCTGTGACTATACCAATGGTTTAACACATGCACATTAAATGGGCAAAGTGTGTGTGTGTGAATTAGATCTCAGTGAAGCCATTGCGAACAAGACAAAAAACAAGACCAAAGATTCTCTTTGTTTTCTTTTAATTTCTTGTGGAAATGGATGATGAGCAACACTGTGACCAGTGGGTGGGGTCGGTAGGGAAAGTGTGGGGCAGGAATCAATGGTCATGGCACCTGGCTTAGGGCCTCCTCAAAGCCCCACAATGGGGGCTTGAACCATTTAACCCTGGCTTCAGACACCCAGGCACACCCAATGGACACTGAGGTTGCAGAGAAAGAAAGACCCTGGAATCCTCACCACAGTCCCTAGGAGCTGAGAGGCTGTCCACCTGCTCTTGCTTCGTCAGTGGGTCTTGAGAGGTCCATGCAGATTTGCCTGTCTGCAATCTTCACCTGAAATAAAGTGAGGCTGGTGAGTGCAAATGTCCTTACTGGCTATTGCAGCTCAGAACGTCAGAGCAGACTAAATCCCTGAGAAGGTGAGGCCCAGGGCTGCTTCTCCAGTCGTCCCCATCTCTAAAACACTCAGTTTTCAATTCCAAGTTGTGGAATTTTTGAAGTACGTGGAACTGCTTGAATAACACAGCAAGAAGAGAGTTCTCAAAGGGTTTTTAACAGCAGTCTACTCTGTAGAATATTGTTTAGAAATTATTTCAGCATATATGCTTTTTCCAGGTAGTTTTTAGAAGCCCTTGTATGTCAAATATCCTGTTAGGGGATTATTTTGTTCTTGGGTCCCTACAGAAAATTCCTCAGGAATGAATTGCCTTTGTGTGTTCAGAATCATGTGGCTGCAGTGGTTCTGTAGAGCAGGTCAGTAACTCATGAATGTTCCCTCTGTCCCAGCTCTTCAAACTGGGGCCCACAGACCTCAACGGAACAACCTTTCCAAAAATTGCTGGGTTTCTGTTAGCACAAAGGGACCAGACCAGATGCAAACCTCACGGATCATATTGGTTGTTTATTCAGGAACGGAGTTTCATGCCTCTGAGGGACCCATTTTCCTCATGGAAAATGAGCCACTGAACAAAGGAGGGGACTGGGCTTATGTAGGCTATAGTGAGAGGTGCCTTACTAATGAGCATGTCAGTTGGGCACTCAGGAACTTGGGGTCTGTTTTACTGGGTGAAATGGGAAGGAGTCTGGGGTCAGCAGTCAGTCTCCGAGATTTATCTTACTGGGCCTAATGGAGGGCCTGGGGCCAGTGGTTGGAATCTGGAAAAGGATTTGTTTAGGGAGGGATCAGTGCTTTGACCTCTTCCCAGAGACAGCCTTTCTAGGTTTGACAGACACCTCCTCCCAGGGTTTGGCCTCTGGAAGGGAATGTACTGGGAAAGGATCAATGCTCTTGATGTATGGCTTTCTTTCTCACTCCCCTTTCCCAGGTCTCGCTCGTTTGGGGTTTGTCCACTTTCCATATCTAATAGTTTCTAGACATTTCTTTCAGATGTTTTCTCACCACTTAGATTTCTTGCTTCAGTTCAACCCCAGAGACCCCACAGATTGGGCAGATGGCAATGTGAACACAGCCAGGGAGCCCAGAGGATGAGAACCAGCCAGTCCCGGCAGCACCTGGGCAAAGCCAGGCTTGGGTTTCCCTGTTTGGATACATTGTCACCACTGAGAAAACAACCCCTAAAATATTTATGTGTGTCACCTGCTTTGCCTTAGGTCCCACCACCCACACAGACCAGTTCCGCCCAGTGGTGTTTGGGGAGATCTGTGTTTATAAAGAGCTAAAGAGGAAAAAAAAAAAAAAAAGAATTGAGTTGAGTGGAAGGATTCATCCCACAATTATTCATTGAGTGCTGTTTGATTCCCAGCATCTTCTAGGTGATGAGAAGTCAGAGACAAATAAGCTGGACACCTTGGCCAAGGGGTTGGGAGGTGGGCAGGGGAGGTAGCTTCTGGAGTGCACTTCAGTGTGGAAGATTTGTGAGGATGCAGAGGCTTCACTGGAGGTTGGAGAGGGACGTGGAGAAGGGTCCGAAAGGGGTCAAGCAAAGCTCCCCAGAGGACAGGCTTTGGAAGGATCCCGAAGGACCTGAGGACCACTAGAAGCTGGAAAGTCAGGGGAAGGCATTGCAGGTGAAGACATGAGCTGGGAAAAGGGTGTTCCCAGAGAAGATGGCCCCTCATGCCTGTAGTCTCCCTGGGAGGCCAGAAATAACTCCCCTTGTGTCTGGGTGCCTGTTAGGAGACTAGCCTTGGTCTTTGAAGGTCATCAGACATAAAGACTTGACACTCCAGAGGGCCCGCTCTGGAGGACGATGGGAGAGGTTTGTAAGGTGGGAAGTGATGAGGAGCTGAACTCATAAGCAGCTCTGGGGTGGAGCACACTGGGCACGTCCTAAACACAGAAGAGAGGACGATCAGTACCCGGCAAGTAATTGAAGCGGGGGACCAGAAGACCAGACACCTTCATGATTCTAGCTTGGGTCACTGGGTGGACAGGGGTGCTAGTCATTGAGACCAGGAAATATGGAGAGTACCAAGGTTCAAATGAGCACCCTCCCCAATTTGTGTGTGGAAAATGTGATCCCCAATGCAACCTTGTTGGACTTCTCACAGCTGGATTAGAACTACAGAAACAGAGGCTGCTGGGCCTTCTCAGTCCAGAGTGTGTACCATCCCTTCCACAACCTTCTGCTGGTTAAGCTGAGGCTCAGAGCCAACCAGACTCACGGTGGCAGTGGGCTCACCAGAGCATGGATGCCGGTGAGTTTTGCACAGTGCCTGCCTGGCTCTGTGAACTTGAGCAAGTTGCTTTAATCCCACGCCTCAGTTTTTCCTAAATGTGAAGTGGGGGGAGGAACACTATCTGATGGAGTTGTTGTGCAGATTCAATGGGACACAAAGCTTAAGGACAGTGTTAGCCACGTGCCTGGATCGTACAGGCGAGCTGTACCTTTGAGTGAGAGTGCTTCTGGAGATGCCTGCTCGCCAGACACCAGCCCCTGTGGGAGAACACTTAGGGAGAAACCTCAAGGAAAAAGAAGTCTTTTAAGTTTATCTGAGTTTCAAAGACACTTTATGCAACTCATACAGCATGTTTCAAAAATGCAGCTGCTGGTGACATTTTCCACAGGTTACTGGCTCTCTAGGCTATAAAAGAAATTAACGAAATCATTAAAAGTTCCTCAGCGTGGGGCATCGTCGGCATGGTGGATGTGGAGTGCATCATCTCCAGCCCGGAGGAAAGGAATCTGCCCAGGGTGACTTTTGCTCTTGGAGCCCTTGTGCTTTGTGGATCAGCAGCCCTGCTTCCAGCTCTGCTGCAGAGACCAAGTACAATGGGCACTGGGAAGGGGAGGGAGTGGCCCAGAGGAGCTAGGCTGGCCCCTGGGAGCCCTGTGCTTGGAGTGGGGAACATTCGAGTCATGTGGTGTTAACTCCTCCTCTGTGCTGATGACTCCTAGATTCTTTTCTCCAGCTCAGATCTCTTTGGAACCTCAGACAAATATGTCCATCTGTCCACTATGTCAAGAGGCATCTCCAGCTTTCCCTGGTCCAAGTCAGACTCCTCTATGATCAGCAGCTCCTGCCATGGTCCCGTGACCCTGGACTTCTGATGTCCACGTCTTTGTGTGTACCAGGCACACATACACAACTCCCTCCCCTTGAGCGTGGCCTGGACCTGTGAGCTGCTGTGAATGAAGAGAGGTTGGCAGAACAAGTGGTAGATGCTGCTTGCAACTTGCACCTTGCTAGTATTCTCAGTCCCTCTGCAGACAGCCCCCTGAAGGAACAGAGGATGCTTCCACCTGCCAGAGGGCTCCTGCCACACTTGTACCCTGTGGTGACGGTGGCCCTGGTCTGTCAGTCCAGTCTTGTGAGAGACCCAAGGCTGCACCTTGACTGCAGTCAAACAAGACTTTCAAGTAAACTGCCCAATTCCTGACTCAGACACGATGAGAGAAGGAATGTGGATTGTTTTAAGTCACTGAATCCGGGGAGAATTTGTTATTCAGCCCCGGTAACTAAGATACCTCCCAAACCTGCTCCCCACTCCGCCTTCTGCATTGGGGTCAATGATACTATCCTTCATCCTGTGTTTAAATCAAACATTTTTGCTTTTTGATACCCTCCTTTCTTTTTTTTTTTTTTAAACCGGTGACACCCTTCCCCCAACCCCAACACACACAACCAGCCCAACATGGAAGGACCCTTGCGATCCTATTGAGCCCACCAGATAAGCCAGGATGATGAGCCCTCCCCTTAGCCGCGTCCTGACTCGGACTCCTGGCCATCTCCCCCTCTCGGCCCACCCCATCACCCCTTCCTGGGCTTCCCTAGGGCAGCGAGAATGGTCATGAAAACATGAATCGGGCCACACCCCGCCCATGCTCCAGACCCTCCATGCGGTCCCACGCAGGGAGGAGACGCCCAGCCTCTCCCTGGCAGCTCTGCCCGCACCGCTGCCTTCCTGCTCTGTAAGCCGGGCTTCCTCCTCCTTGGGAACATGCATGGCTGGTTCTCCTCTCCAGGAGGCTTCTTCCTAGGGTTTTCTCATGGCTGAACTTTGCAGGCACTCCGAGACCTTCCCTGACTGCCACCCTAAGTCACGTAGTGTCCCATTAACCTGCGTGGTGAGCTGAATAATGTCCCCCCAAAGATGATCATGTCTTAATCATGGGAACCTGTGAATGTGTGACATTACCTAGTGAAAGGGGATCTAAGTTAAGGATCTAGGGATGGGGAGATTATCTTGGGGGATCTGGGTGGGCTCAATGCTCATTAAGAGTCCTTAGAGAGGTGGGAGGGTCAGCACTGGTAGGAGATGTGAGTGTGTGGTTGAAGACATGAGACTCAGTACTGTGTGTGGCGGTGACACGGGGGAAAACTCCAGGGCCTCTGATGGCCCAGCTGCAGTCCCCCTCCCACTTGGTCCTTCAGCTGAAAACTCCCCTGAACCAACAGACAGGGTCAGTTCCTGCTTATTCCTGAGTGGTGGGTTTCAGTTCCCTCCCAGATCATGGAATTTTTCATGTCAATCTTATCCTCTCTGGAGCCAAAGGTCATTCCACCTCCTCAAAACTATGAAGACTGTGCTGTGATTTGAACATGTGTGTCCCCACAACTCGTATGTCAGAGCTGGGGTCCAGTGTGATCATTTTAAGAGGAGGGGCCCGCTGTGGTTTGCATGTATCCAACCTTCAGGTGTTGGGACTAACATGATGGCATGAAGAGGTGGAGTCTTTAAGTCAGGCATGGTGTGCTCGCCTGTGATTCCAGTGGCTCGGGAAGCTGAGGCAGGAGGATCACAAGTTCAAAACCAGTCTCAACAAAGTGAGGCACTAAGCAATTCAGTGAGACCCTGTCTCTAAGTACAAAATAGGGCTGGGGACATGGCTCAGTGTCTGAGTGTCCCTGAGTTCAATCCCTGGTACCCTCCCCACCCCCAAGAACAGCAACAAAACAGAAAAGAAAAAGAAAAAAAGAGGTGGAGCCTTTAAGAGGGGATTAGACTGTGAGGGCTCCCTGCCTTAGTGGGACTAAGGTCCTTCCAACAGGCATCACCCAGTGTTCAGCACTCCTGGACACAGGCTCCTCCCCTCTGACACAGCAAGAGGCACCACTGAAAGCAGAGAGCAGCCCTCACCAGACACTAAATCTGCTGGTCTTTGAGTTTTCCTTCCTAGTCCTCTGAGAAAATAAATTTCACTTCTTGATAAATTACCCAGTCACAGGTATTTTGTTATAGAAGCAGAAATAGACTAGGACAGTTTGATTCCCAAAGCCCCTGCTGGTCCAGTCTGTTTGGGGCACAATTCCCACGTGGCCCAACTTGGTGTGTGGGGTTCTTCCCCCGCTTTATTCCCCCAAGTGTGAGTATATATGACTAATAAACTGCTGCTGATCTCACCAGGGTTGCTTGTTATCTGTTCAGCTTCCCAGAAACACAGGGCAGGAGTTCCTCCATTCCCAACAGGGTGAATAGAGGGTGATTAAAATAGACACCGGAAGTGAGGGGTGGGGTAATAAAGGCCTCGAGCCCAGGACGGTGGTGTCCTCTAGATGCTGAAAAGGGCAGAGAAGCAGATTCTGTCCTTGAGCTTCCAGAAGGAACAGCCCTGCGGACACCTTGGTTTTAGACTTGTGACCTCCTGTGACTCTTTACATCAGCTTAATTTCCAACTCTGTGAACAGTACTGGCACATCTCGGTGCTCAACAGATGCTTGTTGAATGAGTATTGAATGAAATATTGAAATGCTGCGATAGTCTACGTGTGATATCATGAGCTTCCCCTCCTTACTAGCTCAAATAACTATGGGAACCTTGAGTTTTCAAATTGTAACTTTTGCATATTTGCAACCATGCTTTGTACCAGGAGTGTCCTGCCTTTTTCAAAAAATAAATTCATAGCTGTATCTTTGTGCAAAGTTGCTTAGAAAAAAACCCTGTTATTAAATACTAAAATATATTTATAAATGCATTTATTAAAAAGGAGACAAGAAGTCAGTATTTGAATCAATGTGACCTGAACATAAAGCATAGGAATCACTTGAGAGCTCAGGTCCACTAGAGCCGAGGGCTCAGGGCTCACTGGACACACACTCTGCTCCAGAGGTGCAGGCCTTGGCTGGCCTTGTGTCCTGTGAGCTGGCCTGAGAGAGGCCACACTTCCTTCTTGAGACAATGCCTCCGTATTAGCTTTCCGTTGCTGCATAACTAATAGCCAAATAGAGGCTTAAAATAACCCAGATCTGCCATTTCAGCGTCTGAGGGTCTGAAGTCCACGTGTGGGTTGATGGTTCCTTGCTCAAGGTCTCATCAGGCTGAAATCAAGGCAGTATCCAGACCTGCAGTCTAATCGGAGGTTCAAGGTCCTTTTTCAAACTCACATAGGTGTTGTAATCCATTCCCTGTGGTTGTAGGACTGAGGTGCTCTGTTCCCACTGGCTGGACTGTTCTTAGTTCCTAGAGGTCAGCCCCAGGCCCTTGCCACATGGTCCCCCCGACCCCATCCCTGTGACTGCTTCTTTTCAGTGAGCAGAGGACACCTGCTGCCGCTTCTGGTCCTCTTTAGTGGTGTGCCTGATTAGGCCAGGCCCACCCAATACAATCTTCCTTCTGATGAACTCAAAGTCTACAATTCCAGATCTTAGGTACATCTACAAAATCCCTTTTGTCATATAAAGGACACATTCCTGAGTGCTGTCACCTGCATTTGAGACAGAGGTCCTGCACACAGAGGCAGAGGGTTATGCAGGGGCTGTTTGCCCCAAGCATGAAGGGCAGGAATCTTGGGGGTCATTTAGCGTTGTGTCTGCCACTCCAGAACCTAACCTCACCTCTTTCCCACCAATCCTGTCCCCTCCAACCCAGGGACACACATCCAGCAGCAGTCCTGTCGAGCCTGGGAAGGTCTGGAAGCTCTTCAGGCCATCAGTGGGCCCCTGGCCTTCCCCCACACACCTCTCATGCCTGGCCAGTCACCTCCCTGCCTCCCCTTCCCTGTCCCCCTGCACCCTTCCAGCCTGGCCTTCTGGCCTCCTGGTGAGGACGTGCCAGGCACAGCCCTCCCTGCCTGATGGCTTCCTTTGTTTCCCTCTGCCTGGAATGCTCTCTTCCTAGATGCCCACAGTCCTCCAGGCCTTCTCCCTCCTTTTTTTCAGGCCTTTACTCAAAAATCTCCCAGGTGTGTTTTCCTGGCCACCCTCCTTAGAACTTTGGCCTCCCAGGAACACTTACCCCTGCCCCGCCTTTCCTCCTCAGGTGTCAATAGACTCTGCTTAGCAGGAGGGGGCGCTGCTGCCCTGGGCTGGGGGCAGCCACCAGCAGAAGCTCATTTTCAGGCCTGTAGCATGTTCCTTGATGACCAGCTCTCCAGGCTGGAGGCCCCTGGCACGGGGTGGAGTGACCCTGCTCTGCCTGAAGTCTCCTCTCTCTGTCTCTGTCTCTCCCAGCCCTGCGTGTCTGCAGGGGTGTTGAGATCTGTCCCAGATGGGTGGCAGAGGCGTGGATGAGGTCTTACCTGGCCAGGGTGGGATGCACATGCCTCCCTGGGGGCCCTGGGGCTGGTGAGGGTGGGGCAGCAGCACAGTGGTGCCTGATGGGAGAAGGTCCCATGCTGCCCCTTCTTATTTCTGAAGCTCCCCTCCAGCATCCTGTGGAGTTCACAGCATGGTGGGCACGCTCTTTTTTGCAGGTGGTCCGGAAAGGTTGACGGGATGATACACATCACAGCAGGGAAGGGTGGGCCCCAGGGGAGACCCTGCAGGAGTGGCTGGCAGTGGGTGTTTCGGGGAGAGACATTCACATAGAGATCTGCAGGACAAATATTGGGTCAGTTCACTATTTTGGTCATGTTTACTGAGAGCCGTGGGCCAGGCACAGTGATAAACCGCTCTCGATTCCGACAGGCGAACAGGACAGACAGGACCCTGCACTCATGGCCGTCAGCTGGGGAGGCTGGGTAGTGGGGTCATTTCTAGGGGGAGGGAAGAGAAAGCCTGCTGCGTCAGATCCACTGAAAATGCTGGCTGTCCCCAGGATGCATGTTGGCCAGGAGGGGGCCCTGGTGGCCAGGGAAGGGAGAGCTGTGAGCCATGGCTTGTCACCTGCTAGGCACTGACTGTGTAGAATAGCCGTCAAAGTCCCAATCAGAATCTTGAAAGGAAAAGAAACTGGATGTGGGCCTCCCATCTCAATCACTTGCAAATAATGTCCTTGTCTTTCCTAAACACAGCCATGATTAAAACGACCTCTCATGAACAGCAGGGAGGGCCTACTGAAGAAGAGGAGGTATTGGAGACCCTGAGGCCTTGAGGATGAAGGAAAGACTGCCAGGAGTGGCGAGGTACTTGGGAAAAAATCCCTCCATGTCCCACTTCAGAGTCAGGAGTCCACAGAACCACGAAGAACGTCACCCGTGGTCAGCCTTCTTCCTAATTTTCATGTGCATTACTGACGGGTTTTCCTCTGAACTACTGACCTTTAGGTGAAGGTCCCTGACATGCACTTATGATACTGAGGCAGACACTCCACGGAGTTCTGCAGACACTGAAGCACGACAGACTCCAGCTGCCCCTTCAGTGTTGCTCCTGATGTGCCCTCGGAGTGCGTTTGATCCCCTGCAACTTAATATGCAATAATATCTATTTACTTCCTGGTGGGTTCTGCACATTTCCCCTAAAATTAAAGCTCTCTGGAAGCCCCAGTCTCCTGTGGGCACTGGTTCACATGACAGTCTGGAAATGTAAAATACCAAACGCTTGCTGACTGGAGACCAATGTTCACAGCTGCCGTATTAATAGCTACATGGGCTGCATGAGCTGCTCTCGCATTAGCACCCACGCTGTCAGGGGCTTCCTTCCTCGGATGGCCCTGTCACTCACCACCAGACCTGTAACATAACCTGTGAAAATCTATGTAAGAAGTACATGTGATCAAGAGCAGAGTATGCGTGCTTTGACGTCTGTCATTCTGCATTTTACTGAGCCTCTCTTGGGCAAGGAAAGGTGAGGGTCTTGGGTGTCTCTCATGGGAGGCCTTTCAGATGCAGCACCCAGGAGCCAGTAACTGACCCACTCTTGGGTGCAAAACTCCAGCTCAGGCGCCACATGCACCTGAGAACCCTAGAACCCCTCCAAGAGGTTGTGTCCACGCTGACAATGTTCACAGGGTCTGCCCGTTTCACTGGCAGTGGGGGTCACTCATGTTTGCCTCCCAGTTACATACGGGGACCCACTGGGAATCAGAGGTAACTGAGGACACATTCCAGCTTCCCTCTGGGGTTGTTCATGAGCTCGGATCTTGGGCCAGCAAACAGCTCAGCCTCTCTCTGCTAACCAGTTCCTAGTTATTCAAATGATGATAAATGACAGCCTCACCCTGTATTTCTATTTGGAAATACTCCCGTCCTGCCCCTAGGTGATCAGTTAAGTGAATCTGCCCAATCATCGGATCAGACCAGCTGGACTGATGTGTGGATTTCCCAGCATGTCGGGAAGCATGTATGTCATTTCTCTGCAAGCTTGAACACAATGGCTTTAAAATATGCAAATGCTCTTGAGAAATGAAAGGATGGTGTATCTCATAGAAGGAAACCAAAGCGGCCTGTGCATTTCATGGTGAAATACCTAATGTTGATCTTGATCAAGATTAATGTCATTTTTTCAGATTCCATCAAGTTAGGTTATTGAGGCCTTCGAGGACTGGCCAGGAAGCTCACCACCATCTGGAGTAAGAGTTTTGGGGAAGAGGCTGCCAGAGTTTTAAACAGAGGCTCACAGAGGAATGTTCTGGACATAACTGGCCTGCATAAGTTAGCATCTTCTGCGGACATTCTTCGTAACAGCAAACTCCTCAAACTAACAATCGACAACATTACAGGGGCTGGAGCCTAGCTCAGGGGAGTGCTTGCCTAGCATGCCTGAGGCCCTGGGTTCCATCCCCAGCATCGCAAAAAAAAAAAAAAGAAAAAAAAGAAAAAGAAAAAGAAAGTTACTGCTTGAAGCAGGTGCTGGTGAACACTATTTTCTGTATCAAGAAAATATTCAGAATTTTGATTTCTACTTAAACCAATTTGCCCTTTTCTGAGTGAGGGGCTGCAGTATGGTGGACAGTCTGAACCACAGCACAGAATTAGAAGCTTTTCAGTTCAAACTGACAAAGGAACATGTCCTCCTGAGGCTGCAGAATTCAAAGGGCTCACAAATGAATCCTAGAAATAAAACGACAAACAAGTAACTTTCCATAAAGAGCATATTGTGCCGATTTATTATAGAATGCAGTTAAAAAAAATATTTTGAGGTTAGCCTCTCCAGTTTAAAAGCACTTAACTAGAAACACTTGAACAGCTATGCAATGGTCTCTCCCTTACCGGTTCCCTCTACCAAGTGCTGTAAACAGGGTTCTGAGAACATTCAATCGATTTCTTGTTATCAACAATCAAAGTTAATGCAAACATATTTGCTTCCCCCAAGAAAACCATCTTCCAAATTTCCAAAGCATGCACTGTTACTTGGCATTAGGTATTTCAGAATGACAGACTGTTATGGTATTGTAAGGCCAAAATATAATACCTATTTACCAGACATACACATTACAACTAGAAAAAAATTACAAATGTTCACCTAGTGTGACAATTCCATCAGGAATTATGGGGAAAGGCACTGCATCCCTCTCATCAACACACATCTACTACTCACTCACATGCTTTGAGTTCATCCTGTTAAACACGTGGACAGCTTTTCTACAACATACGACTCACAGGTAGGTTAATACGTCTTACGCTGCTCTTCCACTGCCAGGTTTCTTCACCCAAGAGTACAAGGGGTATGGATATATGCTGTCAGCTCTATTTACAAATTTATCTGGATGTTTCAGCGGGCCGAAAAACCAACTACCTCAACCAAACGACTTTTGGTTATGATTCAGGTACAAAAACCACTACATAAAAGAAACAATGGAGACCGATATCCAACCCAAACACCTAACCCAAAATTTCTCACCTGCTAAAAACTGGCAGTGAAACTGCTATTCTCTGAATTGGATAAGCTACTCTACAGAGGAATTCAGATCAACGTCTTTTGCAGAAGCACAAGGTACGTGTTGCACCGGACAGGATGCCAAGAGAATGGACTCCAGGTGCAATTCCACACATGGATGTTGTTGCAAAGGGCTGAAGATCTGGAAGGTGACAGTTTTCCAATGCTTTCCTAGCTTCCCAAGAGATGGAAAACAACATTGGCCTAACTTCTTACATGAACAAAGGTTAGTCTTGAAAATCAGTAATATACATGCACAAACACTGGAACATGAGGGAAGGAAGGAGACGCTACAATTCCACAGGGCGTTGCGGTTGTTTCCACAGCCTTCTGCACGAGACGCCGGGTGGCTTCGTGTGAGGCCTCTTCCTACAGTTGGGGCTGTAACCCTGTGCACTGGCCAGAAGCGGAAAGCGCCCCCTGGACCCACTGATCAACCTGCCCTAGGCGAAAACAGAACCTACCAGAAAAGAACAAGTACAAGACACTATCGTTATTGGTTTTCTCAAGACGTCCCCAAATGTCCTTGCGCGATCACAGCAAACTGAGTGATTGGCCCAAGACATTCCTGGGTGCCAAGGACGTGGACTGAGGCGCGGCATCAGAACAAGGAGACGAAGCCTTGATTCTCTTCTGAGCAACGTGAACTGGAATTTCTGCCACAGTGGTCATGGCTGCCACCTCCAAAGTTGTGACCGGCCACTTCCACAGTAAAAGATTCCTCCCGTGAGTATGACTGAGAACGCTCTTCACCCGGCGCCAGTTCAGCTCAGGTGGATGGGTGTGTACTCCGGCCTTCTCGTCTGGATGATTTTGGGTTTGGGTCTCTTCATCCTTTCCATCTCCTCCTCCTCCTCGTTCTCTTGATCGCTCTCACACACGTGCACCACCACACTGGGGGTGGTGTCGGTCGCTGCGTGCAGCTCGTACTTCTCTCCTGGGGGAAGAAATAATTGCAGGGTAACAGACGAGACCTGGAGAGGGCCACGACAGGTACAGACGGAGTAACACTTAGGTCTGCCCAGCCGCCTCCTGCCTACGCCCCTGGGCTGAGACGGGGACACACATTTTGCATTTATATTCCTTTGGTGCTACATTTAAAAAAAGACTGACTTCCAGTGTGTCTGCTGGAAGCACAGATCCCGTCCAGCCATGGGAAAGGAACAGATGGAAGGTGTATTTTTAGTGGAGGCTTCTCATGTCACCAGGAACCCTACACTAAGCACCAGAGGTTCCCCCTCTGCCAGCGAGTCCCCATGTGCCATTTGAGGAACATCAGTTCAAGAAAAGGATGTCGAATGGTTAAACATGTTTGGAAACAGACGTCCCGAGCCTCCCCTGAGAACAGCAGCGCATGCTGAGGGGGACGCACGTGGAGGCTGAGTGTGCAGATCAGGTGTGGCTGCACTGGGTCAGGGACTCCTTGGACCTTTATGACCACGGCATCCCTTTTCTTATAAAACTACTGCCCTCCTAGAGCCAAGCGTGCTCTGCTCCTCTGCGCCAGCCTGAGTTGGAATAGGCTCAGTCAAGGTCAGACCACTCTGGTCCAGCAAGGGTGGGGTGAGCCTTCTGTAACTGAGGAACTGGCCTCCGCGGAGGAGCTGGGCATCGCTTCAGGGCTCCGGCCTGCTACTGGCAGTCTGACTGCTGGGTGTGACAGTGTGGCCACCGCATGGGCTGTGAGCCTGACCGCTTAGTAGGCAGGGCTCCAGGGCATGTTGTTTACTCTGCTGTGTGCCTCAGTCTCTTCCTCTATAAAATGGGGACAAGGAAGGCATCAACCTCGTGGAGCCGATGGCATGAGTGCATGTACACAAGGCACCTACACCTGGCTCATGATACACACGCCTGATAAATCTTACCACGAATTATGTTTAAAAATGGAGGGGGCTGGGGATGCAGCTCAGTGCTAGAGCTTCTGCCAGCATGCCTACGGTTAATCCCCAGCACCGCAAAAAAAAAAAGTAAGTTGATCACTACTGGTGGAATCCTGGGAGTTGTGGAAATGCACAGAGGATTAGATTCAGCTCGCCCCACCTTAGGGGGGCTCGGGTGGGTCTTCTTCTAAGGCTCTGTGCAGAGTTTCTTTGAAGCTCCATGTAAGCGAGGAGGCACCTCGCCCACCGTGTGTTCCTCGGAGGCTCATTTCCAGCTGGAAGGAGCAGAGGGCAGGGCTCCCGGCCTCCTGCCTCACCGCATGCTCCTCTCCACATGGAAGGCATGTCCCTCACACAGGATGGCGCTGCCCTGTCTCTACCTCACAGGGAGACCTGGATGCTAGTGTAATTACATCTGAAGAAGTGAAGAAGCCTCAGCTCCCTCAGAGCATTAAGGTCTGAGAGGTCAGATGGGTCACTGGAAATTTTGGTAGTGTTGGCCTCTACAAATCCTCACTTATCTATGGATCAGCCAAAATCCAGAACACTTGGGACTTAGGACTATAATATAAAATCTCTGCAATCCTGAAAAGTACGGCCAAAATATGAAACACTGTTTAAGCTCATTGCTAAGTAAACCAAGGGCAAATCGGTTTTATCAAGTCTGTTTTCTAAAAAGGCCTTTCTGTGGCCTTCTGTAAAGGAATGGTAGATCCTGGAGGCTGAGGAATTTTCACTCCTGGCACGTCTGTCCCACCCTGGCACTTGCTCCCTTCTCTAAGACACCAGTAGATGCAGCCCTCGGCTATGCTAATGCATCTCACCAGGAGCAGCTGCGGAGGGCCATACACTTCTTCCAACTGGCCATTTCTGACCTTGACCTTCATGCCACGATTAGCAGTAGGTAATGTGACTCTTGCTTTATACCACAGGGGAAATTTCCATTTGGGCAATGTTTTCAGAAATGTAATCTTTTCAATATGAAATTGCTGATGGTCCACGAAAATAAAACCCTTGACCCAAAGGAACATCAGATTGCTGGTCAAGGAGAAACGAGGAGCTGACGGTCTCAGCATATATCCAGTTTGCTCCAAGGACAGGCAAGAGGGAGGCTGGCACCTCTTCACTCCAAGACCCCCTCTCCTATCTGCACAATCAGCCAAGTCCTAGCACTTAGGACAGGAACCCACCACACTGTTTTCAAAGACGAAGGATTGAGCTCTGACTCTGGGCCATGCACTGTGAACTGCCCTTACAGGATGATGATCTCGATTCCCCTGGGTAAGACCCATTTTATGGACAGGGAACATAAGCACTTTCTTCACTATGATCGGTGCTTTTCTTTTTCCTACCCACTAAAAAGGCCAGGTGAGAATCAGATCAATGGGAGAAATTACCCTGACTAAAACTGAAATTTCTACAAGGATTATCTGTTTTCCCTTCTCCAGACTCCATGGCACGTGGAGTAACAGGACCTGGACTTGAGCCATGGAGGCTGTACCCCATGGGTGAGGGGAGGATTCACAGGGTGCCGTGGAGGGCTGGTGCTCAGGACTACTGAGCAGTTGTGGTGGCCCTTGCACACCTTCACACTGACAGCCTGAGTGGCACTGATGTGGAAGACGCAGATGGAGACAATCCACAGGGCAAGCTTGCGCTGGCTCATGTGGAGCAGAGGGGACAATGGGGATCCTCCCTGACAGGTGCACAGTAGGTCTTTAGAGACTCCCTCGGCCCCCCACTCCAGCCTGCCAGGGTGCTGCTTACCTGGCCCCAGCTTGGAGATAGCATATAAAAGATCATAATTTATGACTGGCGTAGCATCTTCCACTTGTTTCCAACCAACCGGCGGAGAGGCAGGAGGCGAGATCAGGAACTGCTTGTCTGGATTGGGCGGAGCCAGGTGTGAGCTTCCTATGTGTAAAGTCTGAGGAGAGAAGTAACTCGGGTCACTGTCTGCACGGGAAGAACCGCGGGAGTCAATGGAGGCGCCAGGGGAACAGGTGTGATTCCAGGAAGAGCTGGGAATGACCCTGGTCCACAGCACACCTGCAAGCTCCCTCAGAGAACAGGGAGGTGTGCTTTCTCCTTCACTGCTCAATTCCAGAAGGCCAAGTGCTATTTCTGAAACTGTTCTCAAATTCAACTTAATGTCTTCTTAAAATAGGTGAGAGACTGAGAATTCAGAGCATGAATTTTGATTTTCTGAAGATGAATTCTTGGGGTTTTCCATGCTTAACATCATCAGTGTATAAGCTAGTCTTAAAAAAGGATGGGAGGAGTAGGGTGTGGTGGCTCATGCCTGGAATACCAGTGACTCAGGAGGCTGAGGCAGGAGGATAGCATGTTTGAGGTCAGTTTCAGCAACTTAGCAAGACCCTGTCTCAATTCATAGCACCACTAAAAAAAAAAAAAAAAAAAAGGATGGGAAGGGAGACGCATAGCAATGAACCTGACTCCTGACTCACCTGAGCAAAATATAACTTCATCTCCTTCCCAAGAAACTCGGTCTTATGCAGCTGCAGTCTGGCGTCGGCTGCAGATAAGGGGTTGCTGAAGTTTATTCGAACACGTTTGAAGCTCTTAAAATACTGAAAGGTGATATCCTTGTCATATGTTCTAAAGAGGGATTCAAATTTGGCCTGAAAAATAACAATAAAAATAAAAGTTGAAATTTACCTGCATGTGACCTTTGACTAAAGGACATCATTACATTGCTTACTAAAGAAATGAGTTACCAACCACTTCACGAATTCCTAACTTCCTTCTTAAGGAGATGCTGCCATTTATTTATTTATTTTTGGTGCTCTACTTCTGAGTGACATCCCTAGCCCGACACAGCCCATGACAGGTGATTTTACAGGTGACTTTAGGCCTATGCCAGATGATTCTATAAGAAGTAAGAAGATGACTTACTAAACTCAATCAGCAGAACAATTACCAATATATAAATACTTCTTATGATGAGAAAAAAATTCATTTGAAAGCAGAATGCGCATTTTCCAAGGAGGTTCAGTTTGGTAATTCCTTATTCCCAGGCCTGATATTCCTATAAACACCCTCATCCTGGCCCACTCCAATCCTGCCACTTAACTAAGGGTGATGTTGTGTATGTCATAGAGTGCTTTTAAGTACAGCCAATTTGGGGAAACATTTTTTTTTTTAATTGAATTAAACAATGAACTTAAAAAATCTTGCATTTCTTGGCTGGGGATATAGCTCAGTTTGTAGAGTGCTTGCCTGTCACACACAAGGCCCTGGGTTCAATCCCCAGCACCGCAAATCTTGCATTTCTTTAAAGGAAGTAGTTTAAAAATTCCCATTTTTTTTTCCCTAGTCGGTTACTTTTTAACTCTAAAATGATACTGGTTTAAAATCAATGCGCTGCAAATGGACCCATTTCTGCTCAGGCTTGAACACAGGCGCTGCCTAGCCTAGGGTCAGGAGAGCTGGTGGAAAGTAGGAAACCTCGTGAGCCTGCAGAATGAAAAGCCCAGCTCTGGGTTACCACTCGGACTCAGGCATCAGCCCATCGGCCTCCTGGGAGACGCTCTGCGGCGACCCCCAAGCCCCTGGGGGGTGGAGGGAGGCCGCGGGAGGCCAGTGGTGGGCAATCGGGGGTCCAAGGAAGATCGCACCGGCTTTTCGATGCGGTGGGCGTCTTTTCCCAGACTAAGCGCTGGGTGCAGGCTGTGGGAACCCGTGTGAAGGGCGGGGCGGGGCGGAGCGCCTGCATCGCGGGCAGCGCGCCCTCTGACGGCAGGCGAGCAGGGAACAGCTCGCGCCCCGGCAGGGCCGCTGCAGGGGGCGCGGGGCCCCGCACGCGCGGACGCTCTTCAGGAATCCCCGCGGCGGGAAAAGGAGGCCTGGGCACGGCGCTCCGCGCGGCTGCGGGCAGGAAAGCGGCACCGCGGGCGCTGCCGGCGGTCGTGGGAGGAGCCGCAGCTCCAGCCTGGTTCTCCGCACACGCCTGGGCTTTTCTTGGGCCCCAGGACGTTTCCGAGACTTTCCCACCAGGGGTTCTGCAGAGGCACCGGGAAAGAAGGCGCTTCCGCGGGCCTCCGGCTACTGTCCCCACCTCTCCCCGTGGGCGAGCTGCCGGCTCTCTTGGTAGATTCGGAATTTCGCATGACCTCATCAGTAGGCATTGTGACCAACTGTGTAGTTCTGAAGGTGTGATTCAGAATTTGGGAGAGATGACTTTGATGAATAATTTTAGAATACAAGTCAGGGTCCAGGAGCAGAACGGAGTCTGCATTCGCTGCTAAACCCCCGTTCCTACTATATCCTTCTCCCGTTAAGCAATCATTTGTTCTAGTAACTGGTATCTAGTTATTATAGTTGTTCAATAGCCTAAGAATATGCTGTACGATCTAGTTTTTTTTAAAAAAGCAAACTGTATTCCCAGATCATAATCATAGTACACAATTATGGAGTTAAATTTGATTTTAAAAAGAAAATTAACCTTCACGTGTTCCAACATGGCTTTGGGTATAAAGCATATAACACAAACACCATTCCTCAAACAGAACATATACAGTATTCAATCGTGTATGTTATTAAAAAATCAGATAGCTGGGTAGCTACCAATGAAAAGTCTTACATTTTAACCAAATGAAGAAAAGTGTGATTAAAATGACTAATTATATTACCACAATTAATCCCACATTTAAATTATTTATCCAGTTTAATGATTTGCTATGGCAGCATTTTCTCTAGCTAGAGTAATCTGGAACACAATCAGTTGACAATATTTTTTTCCCTAGGACAAATATCAATTATTCTGAACTCTAGCTGAAAAGGGTGGTTCTATTCACTGTCAGAAGAAGCCTCCCTGGAAAAGTTCACCCATACCTTCGGAAGGAAAGCCATGCAATTTCCAAACTCTGCCTCACTAGGAAGCTGGTCCAGGAACCTAGATGCTCTCAAATACTGAGATCTCTAAAAATTCCCTCATAGTTAATTCCTAAAGCAACAGCTTTTGATTTTCAAGACTCAGAATACTTTGGATTTACTTCAAAACCCCCAAACCCACAAGAGAGCCACATACCCACGCGTATTTCAGTTCATAGTCCTAATTAGCATAATGCTTTGAAAAATCGCGACAAATCACATTACATTAGAAGCCTTACCCTGGTTTCACTTTCGCTGAAGATATCACTGTTTGCCACACAGGCAATCAGGGAGCTAAAACTGTAGTTAAAGTTTCTAAAATGCATCCTGCTTTCTTACAGGGAGAGGCTAGAGACCCGCGCAGTCAAGCCCCAGCCAGCTGCTTTTCCCAGAGACTGAAGGTCCTTACTGGAGATGGCGCTTATAAAGCACCGAGGGGGAGGGCCAGCCCCCTGGGAAAAAAAGCGCAGAGACCAGAGCATCCTGTTTGGACAGCAAATTCCTGAGTCAAGTCCTGCATGCTCGCAGGCAGACAGGGACAAAGTGTAAGTTTCTACTGGAAAGAGGTGACGTCAACACCTTAGTCATTTTCCCTATGCTAATTAACTCTGCCTGGGGAGGATGGAAAACCAGCTGAGGTTTGCTTCCCAGCTGCCATGTCCACCCTCTTGCAGCATAGTTTCCACTGGTAGTAATTCCATTCAGCCACTCAGACAGCATGCTCCTCGGCTGAATGGGACGGCCCTTCTTAGGATGGAAAATGTTACAGAAGAACAAGGACGAAGGTCCACTGCAGTAAACAGCAATTAGCCTCCAGGGCCACTTCGAGGCTTTGGGAGACCTCGAAACCCAAGTCTTGATGAGTTGCTTGATCCCTGTAATTTCCTGACAACCTCAATCAGCGTTTCACTTGGGGCCTTAGAGAAAACATTTTGAAATCTGTCTTGGTCAATGAACTCTGCTTTTAAAGAAAAAAAGTGGGATTCATTTTGAAATGTAGTGTTTCCCTGTGGTTTTTGTTTTTTCCAATTGAACTTTATTGGATGAATGTCCCAATTCCCACTTGTATTCCACAGGAGTACGGTGGGAAGAGATGCTAAGGCAATTGTAGAATTTTCATTTGAAAACTTTATTATTGTAGTCTGAGAACTAGGGACTTGCAACACTTGGCTGGTTTGCTAATGGCTACTGAATTCAAGCAAAGATACAAAAACACTTCAGAGGGCTGGGGGTGAGGCTCAGCGATAGAGAGCTTGCCCCAGGTGCTGGGTTCCATTCCCAGCACCACGAAAAACAAAATCCAAAATATTTTAGAGAATCTAGCCTCTGAAATTGAAAAAAAAAAATAGGAAGGTCCTGTTTAGAGATTCAGACTAATTTTTTTTTAATAGGAAAGGAAGAAAAAAAATGGAAAGAATATACACTATAATTGAAAAGCTGGCTCAGGGGGCCTATGTTCATGAGATGGCCAGTCTGGAGGTAAGACAGATTCCAGTTCTTTCAAAAGGTTGCATCTCTAACTTCTAAGCATTTTACCACTTTGGACCCCTCCGCGATCTGGGTCCTGAGTCCTGGGTCCTGGGTCCCCAGTCCCCACCCCTGTCCCCAGTTTCATTATCATCTGAAAGCACTCAGGTTATTTAAGCATTCTCTAGGTTAGGGGCACAGAGGGCCAGTGCTCCAACTTCCAGAAGTTAAATAAAACCTTCCCATTCATATTTAAAAATTAACTTCAAAGCATCATTAAAGTCAGCCAATAATTAGAAAGAATATATGCAATAGGAAAAAACAAAGCAGCACATTTATCTCTCCAAAAAAAGGAAAAGTCATCTTTAGATGAGTGAGTGGCACTTCATTTCAATGCACCGAACCTCGCTGCCAACCGCAGCTTATGTAAGAAGCCAGTTATGGTGTTTGCTTTGCCAAATTACCCATAGCTCCCAACCTGAAAAGACCTAAATACATTTATTCTAAAAAGCCTGGAACACTGTGAACAGTAGGTGTGCGTCAGACACCAAGGGGGAGGTGCTCAGATTGGACAGTGCTGGCCATGGTGGCTGCCTGCCTGGGGAGCTGCCCTTTCAGGCAGGGCTGGCACGTCCTGGGGGCACCTGCCAGGAGCCCAGTGTGGGTGTGGTGGGTGGAGGTGGTATATGGGGGGACTAGGGAAAGGTCTGGGGGTGAAGAGGGCACAGCACTGTGGCAACTCCTCCAGAGCCTTGGAGAAGTCCCCTCCTGTGCTCCCACCCTGCCTTTCTGTTTTTCTCCTGGAGTCCACTTTGGTAAAGAGCATTAAAAGGTGATCAGAGGAGTGGCAGAACACACATCTCATTGTCCTCTTTCTTTAAAAAACCATGACACAAAGCTCCAATTCAGTTTTGTGGGCTAATCTGGAACATTTCTGTCCATCTGAGACAACAGTACTGGCTCATTGGAATTTACTAGTTTGATTTCATTATATGAATAAGGAGAAAAAAGAATAGTGAGGTATGTGAAGACTGTTCAACTGTCTTTGCTCATAGAAATGACAGGTCTTCTACTAGGTTGCCCCCAAAGTCAAGCAAACATAATTCTGTACCTGCCTTTGAACTGATCAGCCCCATGGAATCAAACCTGACCACTTCCATTTTTAGATGAGGAATAGGAGCAGGTCAAGAGAAGAGCTGCCATTTTGTAGGGAGGTTGGAATGGAAGCTTCTGGCAAAAATAAAATAAAATCACTGGGTCACAAAACATGTCAGAGCCCTAGAACAGGAGAAAGACCCCTAGGATCTGCCACCTGAGGTTTCCTTGGCTGCAAGGAGAAGCATGGGCAGATTTAATGAGAGTGATGCAGGTAGTATCACAATATCTGACCTCAAACTACACTAAAGAGCTATAGTAACAAAAACAGCATGGTACTGGCATTTAAGCAGACATGATGAGCAACAAAACAGAACAGAAGACAGAGCAAACCCACATAGACACAGCCATTGGATCCTTATCTGATCCTTGACAAAGAAACCAAAAACATAAGCTGGAGAAAAGAGACCTTTTAACAAATGGTGCTGGGAAAACTGGATATCCACATGTAGAAGAATGAAACTAGATTCCTATCTCTCACCCTGCACAAAAATCAACTGAAAGTAGATCAAAGACCTAGGAATTAGACCAGAAACACTGCAACTGCTAAAAGAAAACACAGGGTCAACACTCTAACACGTTGAGTAGGCAGCATCCTCCTTAATAAGATCCATAAAGCTAAGAAATAAAACCAAGAATCAATAAGTGGGATGGCATTCAATTAAAAAGCTTCTGCACAGAAAAGGAAACAAGAGCATGGACAGCCGACAGAATGGGAAAAGATCTCTCTTCCAACAGCTACTCTTCCAACAGGAGATTAATAGCCAACATACATAAAGAACTCAAAAAACTTAGCAAACAAACCAACAAAGAAACCCAGAAGCAAAAGCAACTTAACACACACACACACAAAAGAAAATCAACTGGGCAAATAAATCAAACAGACATTTCTCAAAAGAAAATGCAAATGACCAACACATATATGAAAAAATGTTCAACATCCTTAGCAATCAGGGAAATGCAAATCAACTGAGATCTCCCTCCAGTTAGAATGGCAGTCATCAAGAATACAAATAACAGTAAATGCTGGTGAATATGTGGGGGGGCAGGTATATTCAGGCATTGGTGGTGGTTCTGCTAATTAGCACAGCTACTCTGGAAAGCAGGATAGAGATTTCTCAAAAGAACAGGAATGGAACCACCATATGACCCAGCTGTCCCACTTCTTGATATTTATCCCAAGGAATTAAAATTGGCATACCATGGGGACACATGCATACCAATGTTTAGAACAGCGCAATTCACAAGAGCCAAGTTATGGAACCAGTCCAGGTGTCCCTCGGAGACAAATGGATAAAGAAAATGTGGTACATATACACAATGGAGTTTTACTCAGCCATAAAGAAGAATGAAATGATGTCCATTGTTGTTATGCTAAGTGAAATAAGTTGGACTCAGAAAGTCAAAAGTCAGATGTTTTCTTTCATTTGTGAAAGTTAGAAATAAGGAATTAAAAGAAAAGAGAACTCACATGAGAACGGAAGGGAGAAGAGTGAAGCAAGGGAAGGGTATAGAGGGGGAGGGAGGAGAGATGGGAAAGGGAGGAACCATGGAGCGAAACTGGCCCAACTGCACCTTGTACGTGTATGACTCCCACCTGTATGCACAGCTATAAGGCGCCAATTAAAAAACAAATTAACAGAAGGAAGGACAACAGAGTAGAACAAGAGGATGGGGAGAGGAGGGGCGGGAAGACGGTGGTTGTGGGGACTGACACAAAGCATGCCATATGCACTTATGAATAGGTCAAAATGAACCCCACAATTATGCATGACTATAAGGCACTAATAAAAAATAAACTAAACTCTTCAAAGTTAAAAAAAAAAAAGGACTTTCCTACTTGTGCATTGCCTGTGGTTTGGGAGACAAGTTCATTCCTGATTCTTGTTTGCTAGTCAAATGCGACTGATTTGGAGACAGTAGTGCCCACAGCAAAGTCTCGTTAGAACCCTTGAGAAGACACTGAAAGTTGCACTCGAAACAGTAAAATTGAAACTAGAAGCTAACAGAAATGAAATGCTTTAGTCAATTCAGAGCTTCAGATGTTGGCATTTCTTCCATCCACACCATAAAAGTCATAAACGAATCCCTTTACCCTGCATTTGCCTCCTCTGGCTCCAAGCAGTTAGAGCATATTTGCATTAAGAAGTTTCTATTTTTGGTGAGGGAAAATTGAGGTTCCTGCTGAACTCCGTCATTCCCACTGCAGCATTCCCCCAGCACAGCCAGATGACCTCAGAACACCCACTATGAACCCCAAGGAGTTGACAACTGCCCCGCAATGTGCCACATGCGAAGCCTGGGACAAAACCAACATGACCAGAGAGGGAAACTGAGGCTTGACAGGGAAGTCGGCCAAGGTGCAGTGAAGGAGGCAATCCGCAGAGCTCTACCGGGGAAAATGGGAACTCACTAAAAAGATGTCACTCTCCCCAAGTGTTTAGCTCCTGGGTCATGGCAGCTTGTTGTGTTCTGGTTTTGGAAGTCTTATTGTTATTTAACGTCTGCCGCCCTCTGTCCCTCCACCTCCATGTTCCATGGGTGCCACGGCTCCATGGGCACCATTGCTCTGCTTCTGGGCCCACTGCAGCGAGACATGACCCTTTGCATGAGGGAAGAACATGTTCGTCTTCATACATGCTCACCTTGCCTTCTTTCAGTGCCTATCTTTATGGCATGTTTTATAAGGTGTCCGATACAAAGCAGAGTTTGTATAGAATCTACAAATAAAATGCTTGTCTGGCAGAGGTACTCAAAAAATATTTTACCGATGAGGTTCATGGTCAAGAACATTTGGACACCATTTGTCTAAGCAGTTGTGACATTAATTTCCCTGTTTTCTTTAGGTTTTTCATAACGAGCAAGTGTTAAGACAGAGAGTAGGAAAAGCATTCTTCTTTTTGAAATCTATAAAGGAATTTCTATTTTTAGCCACTTTCAGAGGTAATCAGGGAAGGAATGGCTCAGGGGAGGCCAGATGTGGACTCAAGGATCCTTGCTCTTAGTGACACTTCACTACTGGGAAAATGTGCTTGACCCTAAGGAAGGGCCACCATTTAAAAGAAAATGGAAAGCAAAGTGAGAACCTTTCAAAGAAAATGCAAAGTAGAGCAGATAACCCTTCCTTTGGGATGGGCTCTGAGGGCTCTAACTGCATGTCCCAAAGACAACAGGGAGGTTCTCCAACCACAGAGAATGAATGACAACTACGGACTCCAAATCTGAAGCAAGAAAATCGCTGTAAGTGTGACAGTCTTCATCTTCCGTAGGGAAACTGATGAACTTCACCTGCTGGCACATTGCTGACACTGTGAATAGAGAGGTCTGAAGCAACATTTGACACTCTGCACAAATTAGTACAAGAGAGTGTGCAAATACTTGGTGTTTTTTGGAACTCGTGTGAATGGCTTATTCATGCCGGTGCCCAAAGCGACAGAGGCAGATGTGCTCTCGGTGCCCTGGCTGAGCGTATCTCAGCAAAACAGCAGCCATGGTCAGTTCACGGTGCATGTAGAGAAAAATCATCCCCATGGAAAGAAAGAGAGAAAGAAGGAAAAGGAAATCAGGTAGGGAGGTAGGGAGGAAGAGTGTGTGCAGATTCATTCCTGGAGACAGAGGTCACAGGGCACAGCAGATTCCATCTTGTTTGTTAAATTCCGCATGTGCTCTGAATCCCATTAACTCTTACTTCCTTATTACCTCAGCCTTTCCTTAGTACACAAAGATTAACCACCCCTCTGTAACTTCTTGGAAAAACACTGTGCGATGTTTAAGATGAAGAAATCGCCATAGGCAAATCAAAACTATACTTAATGACTTGGAGACCAGCAGATGAGGATTAAGGGAGGTAACATTTACTTAGAGATCACTAGGGCCAAAGCCACCCTAATTAATCATTCTTTCTTTGCCTTCTCAGTCCGTTCCTTTCCAGACCCACCTTGCTTTGATTACTGATTTTAACTCTTGCTTTGATGCCATTCTCAGCCAGAGGCACATTACTGCAGTGAGAAACCCTGGGCGAGAACTGCGCCCCGATGGGCCAGTGAAGGTCCACCGCGACCAGCATGGCTCCCGGACACCTGGCTGTGTTTATTCTAGTGCTAAGAGGCTCTCACCACCTTGGGCTCCATTCCCTCACCTTAAAAGGATGAGCTCTGCTTTCTAGTGTTGATTCAGCTGACAAACCTTGCTCCTTCCCAGAAGGATTTCCTACTTATCTGGAAGGACTGAGCCTACTATGCTCTGGCCAGGACTTGTTCTGGAAGCTTTTCCCAAGCAGCCCGGGAAAGTGCTGGGAACATAGGAACACCACATCAATGCCTGGTGAGGGACTGGCTGAACCTAAACAGAAGATCAAAAGGCAAGAAGTTCACAAAGGAAAAGGAAAAGAACCAGCAAGATTGAAATCTGGAAATCTTCAACACCAGATAGAAACACAATTCTCAATGACTTTGCTAGGCAGAGTTCATCTCCACACCCAGCCTCAGAACTAAGGAGGAGTCAGCTCAGAAATAGTTTTAAGCGTATGTGTGCTCTTACCTACTATTTCCATTCCATCCACACACCCAGTTTCCATGTCTGCAGTTGAGAAATCCTGACAGGGCCATTGCATGCTCTTTCTTATACTGCATTCTTTGCTGACTATTTGAAAGTCTGATAGTAAATCACATGAAGAGGCATGTACCCTGCCATCTTCAGGAGGCAATGCAATGCTGAAAATGGACCTAAGGGAAGATAAACCACAAACACACAATAAACAAGACCCACCACACTCACCACCACCAAAGAGAATGGCTATGCCAACTCCACTCATTAGGAAAATCTGTGTGTTCCTGCCAAATGCCTAAGACTTGGGCTCACGTCTTCACACCAGGGGGCCTGACACGTAAGGGCTGGTCCTTCCTCTCTCAGGTCAGTTTACTCCTTGGGAACTGGTAGCTTCCCAACATTTAAAAAGAAATAACTCTCAATATTGAAAAATTGGGGAGCATTCACATAGAAACTGAGTTCCTGCACTTTGGAGGGAGGAGGGAAGGAGAATGTGGCACTGGGGCCCTGAACACCATGGGGTTTCAACTAAGCCTTTAGTGGAAACCAGGGCTCTCTAATACCAGGGTCCCCACCACTCCTGTGGTCTCACACCTGCCCCTCCACTGATGGCTGACCCCAAAGGCATTTAAATTTTCAACAGATGGCTTAATTTAGCAATTCATCAAAAACAGATCAGTCACCCCTAGAGCCAGGCACTGTGGTTGGGGACAGGGGCTGTAGGAACAGGCAGAGCAGCTTAGCTATCCTGGCTGGGGCTCACTCTGTCCTCTGTCAAATGATCTGCACCAGATTATCCACTCAGAAGGCACGTCTCTCACTCCGCATGCAGCAGTTCGGTGTGCATGGGCTTTGGTGTGGCCTATCACAGGCACATGAATTCCCCTGGGGGACTGCCTGGGCATTCTGGGAACATTTCCTCCCTCCTGAAATTATACTGTAAATGCCGTGAGACATGGTTGTAGGGATGACCTTGACTCCTCAAATGTAGAGAAACCAAAGTTGATTTCTTAAAGCAATTGTCAGAAAAAAATGATTGGGCCATAAGAGGGAAGTGGACAGTGTGGCTAAGAAAGGGAACCCTGATACTTTTCTAGATCTCTACAGAAATCGCTTATGATTAATGGAGGCAGAAAGATTTTAATATGATTGGCAGAGGAGACGTAGAAAGATGATTTGAACATATTTTTAGAGTAAAGTTTTGAGATAGTTTTTTAAAACACTAGGTTGAGAAGATAGTATTTTAAACTGTTCTTATAAAAAATCTAGGAGACAGTTTGATCAATCATATTATGTTGAAAATAACTTGGGAAGATTATGCCTAACTTCATCTTTTTCAGAAACACTTCCATTAGCCTAGGCCATGTTGGGTTCTTTCATTCTGAGAAAGGTCACAGTGGTTCTATTGCCCTTAGTAAGGGGAAACTACTTTGGCCTATCTAATGATCAACTAGTCAACCCAACCAACCAATCAGCCAACCAGCCAACCAACCAACCAACCAACCAACCAACCAGCCAACCAACCAGTCAACAGACAGAGTAGCCAACCAACCAATCAGCCAGCCAAAACTACAACACAACCAGCTAGCCAACCAACCAACTAACCAACTGGCTTCTAGACTCTGAGACAGAGGTTCTTGTGCAGGGGATTTATTGGGGGAAAGAGGGGAGGGGAGAAAGCAGGACTGGCAGAGGGCAAATGGAGTAACAATATGGTGCCCATGGAGGCCTCGCTGGCTCTCTGGGGAGTTCTGAGGGAAGGATGACCCTCGATGGATCAAGAGACACACCCACACTAGTCAGTAGGGGTGGAAATTGGGTGAGGTGGCTTGCTTCAGGCTGAAGTAATCCCCAAAGCAGGCAACAGCCAAGGGGACACAGAGACATATCTCTATTTTGGGGCATATCATGGTGTTCACTGCACAAACTGACCAACCAGAAACAACCTGAAGAAATGAGAAGGCTCCAAAGATTTGTACCCAATGTCAAGCATCTGAAATCTCTGACAAATATAACCATTAGCTCATCTATCCCTGGGAAGAACTCCAAAAGGAATGTGGGTAAAATAAGTAATGAACTCCATAGTTTAAACTTTCAGTGCAAACCACATCAACGAGAACCCTGAATAGGGACCCAACTATGTCACTCCTAGTAATTCATTCTAAGGAAATTCTTATGGCCATGGGCAACGATTTAGATGCAAACGTATTTCTACATGGTTGTTTATGCAGCTGCAATATCTATTCAGTGACCAGATAATAATTATGCTAAACCCATTCAATAGACTATGGAGCTACCCATGGAAAGGAAGTAAAGACTGCTTAATGGCAAAAAAGGTGTTCAAGACTTGCTGCTAAGGCACCAGGTGTGGTGGTGGATGCCTGTAATCCCAGTGATTTGGGAGACTGAAGCAGGAGGATTGCAAGTTTCAGGCCAGCCTCAGCAATTTAGCCAGACCCTAAGTAGCTTAGCAAGACTCTGTCTCAAAAAAAAAAAACAGAAAGAAAGAAATAAAAAGGTCTGGGGGTAGAGCTCAGTGGTAGAGCATTCCTGAGTTCAGTTCCTAGTACCAAAAAAAGGAAAAAAAAAAGCAGGTTACCAATTATATTTAGTGGTGTGACTGTTTTGGTGAAAAGAAAGAATATGTAGTAAAGATAACTGCAGAAATAATCAATCAGAGGCAGAAGCAAAGGAAAAAATTTAAAAAATAAGATTCATTTGGTTTAATAGAACATTCACAATGAACACTGATTAGTTTTATAATAACAGATTTCCTCCCCACCCCCAACTAGATGCTTTATTTCAATGGCCAAGATAACTGTGGTTAACATAAGGTTAAAGGTTAATCAGAAAGGAAAAATCTACTTCCCCTTCCTTTTGAGTTGTGGTCATGGCTTTTAATTTATTTGTACTGTTTATTATGTATGATCCCT
Organism: Glaucomys volans; assembly: GCA_020662805.1. Classification (NCBI taxonomy): domain Eukaryota; kingdom Metazoa; phylum Chordata; class Mammalia; order Rodentia; family Sciuridae; genus Glaucomys; species Glaucomys volans. The sequence goes on along the minus strand of JAJEJO010000121.1, from coordinate 259,870 downwards.
AAAGCTGGTGTTTCAACTCGGCCAACTGTTGAAAAATTCCTGTTTCTTACCTAGACACCTTTAAAGACGGGGATTTCACCAGAAAACACCCATTTTGCTTTTCTTTGTTACCCTCTCTTGCCAATGCTCTTTATCTCGTGAAATACCAAGTAATCAATTGTGCCGGCTGAGCCATTCGCATGAGTCGGCTGTGCAAGTGCCAGGAACGGTCACTCGCCTGTCCTGCCATGCCCACAGGTGGCTGCCCAAGCTCTGCAGATGTGTGAACAGAACTCACAATGTGCATTCTGCAGACTCCAGAGAGTGGCCAGCAGAGAGTATCCCTCCTGCATTCTTTGGAAAATCCACCATCTGGGCAAGGCAGACGACCTCCAACCAGCATGCCTTCTCCAAGTGAAACTATGCAGTTCCCTCCTGCTGCCGCCATGACCTCACATGTACTCCCTTCTCATCTGCATTAGTTCCCACTCTTCTTACTGCTCTAGAAACACATCCTGGCCTTCTCCTTTCTCCCTGCGAGGTCACTTTCTTGGAGCCTCCCCTTCTAACAAGACTGGAATGTCAACTAATAAACTTTTCCCCATTTCGGCGTTAATGATGACAGCTGTTCAATGTATAAGGCACTCCAAGAGCATTTGTATTTAATCAGCACATTCTGGAGATCAAAGTCTCAACCCCAAAGGAATGCATTACTAAGGGGAAAATTCCAGGCCACAAGTCAGTTACGGGGGCAAATTCCTTAGACAGGTGGGCTCTTCTGGGGCTGGAAGTTGCCTACCTGGACAAGCACCTACTCGGAAGACTTCCGAGTTTAAAGGAAAATCATGAGTCTGTCCATTCATTCAGCCACCATTTATTAAGGATCTGTGCCAACTTGAACCCAAGGCAGGGTCAAATTACCCCTATTACGCAGTCTCATAACACAAGGAACCTCTAGTTCTTAGCATTCACCGCATTTTAATTGGTTTCCTCTACTAAACTAAGGGCAGATGAAGCCACAGACCCTAGAACAGTTGAAGTCCTTCATAAATGTGCTGAACAATGATGTGGCCAAGTGCCTGACTCTTCACTGGAGATACAAGGAGGGAAGGTGGGTCCTCCTTCAGAAAGCTCACAGACAAATCAATCAAGAAATCCTGGGCCATTGCCAGGGCACAGGACAGTATCAGCACTCTACTAGGAGCTCTGAAAGCCTGAGACACGACTTTTGTCCCTTCAGGGGTTTACCAGTGCAGCTTGGGAGGCAGGACTGCAACTCCAGTGACAAGATAACGAAATGATCTCTTCTGTGTGATGGAGCGGTTCAGAGCTCAGGACATTGGGGATGGAGGGCGGTGATCTGAAAAGGCTAGTCTGTGGGATAGCCTCTCCCACACTAGTCCAGTTAGGTCATGATCCCATCTCAATACCCAACTGGTCCAGTGACGGAAAGTCCTGTGGATTAAGGACTTGATAATAGGGGAGATTAGAAATAGGTACAGAAAGAACATATGCTTGTATTTTGTTATTACTGCCTGAAAAAGAGTTACTAGGCAAATTAATGTTTCATGCAGAATCAAATAAAGAGCTGCTTTTAGTAAAGGACATACCCACTTTATTCATTTTCAATGAATTCCTTTGATCGATTGCCTAAATTTTGGATGGCATTGGCTAAGTGCTGATATCTATTATGGTCTGAATTTCTTGGAAATTCTACCTTTGCCTATTTTAAAATACAAAAATTTACACAATATATGTGGTTCATTTCTTATAGTTTGGTAAAAACATCAAAATAAGTAAAATAAAATAAAATAAATAAATAAAATTTTGTCTTAGATAAAGTCTTCTGTTAGAACATATACTCAACTTTGGGCTTGGAGAATAAGGTATAGAGAATGGGACGGGGCAGGGAAGATCCTGTGCGTGGTGTGGTGGATGGGATACTACAGGTAGCTGGGATGAAGACAGTTGTGGCAGACTGAGTTTGCCAAAGATGGCTCCAACACTGTCTCCCATCCCACATGGTCTTGTAGAACCTTGCCATTCCCCATCAAGAGGGAAAATGCATGTCTCCCACCCTTGAACACAGAGGACCTTTGTGAGTGCCTCAACCAATAACATGTGGTAGAAAAGACACTGTCACTTCCACTCACAAAGAAAGCCACTCACATCTACCTTTTCTCTCAGGATGCTTCCTCCTAGAACAGTCACCAAGTGGTCAGGAAGTCAAAGCAGCCCATGAAGAGGCCCACATGGAACCAAGGCCTCCAGTCCAAAGCCCCAGCTGTGCCCACAGCTGACTGCCAGCATAGCTTGCCAGCTATGTGAGTGTGACATCTGGAGCAGACGCTCTCGACCCCAGCCCAGCAAACGCAGCAGACACTGCATGAAGGACAGAAGAGCCACCCTGCAGAAACCGCAGCTACACAAGCAAAACAGATAATTGCTACTTTAAGCTGCTAAGTTCTGGGTGGCAGGTTTGCAGTAATAGCAACTAGAACAACATTTCAGAGATGGGCAGAAGTGGCAAGGTTTGGACTAATTAGACATGGAAAGCAAGCTAGGAAGGGTAAACGTGATGAACTGTTTTCCACCTGAGAAACTAGAAGAGTAGGGTCTGCTGTATTCAGATCTTGAATGTCCCCCAAAGATCCATGTGTTAAAAGGCTTGGTCCCCAGGTTGATGCTCCTGGGAGGTGGTAGAACCTATAGGAGGTGGGGCCTGCTGGGAGGTCCTTAGGTTATTGGGGGTGTCCCCTTAAAGGGGATTATGGGACTCCAGTTCTTTCCTCTTCCTTCTTTACTTCCAGGCCATTTAAGGTTTTGCTCTACCATGGACTGGCAGGTCCAAAATTGTGAGCCAAAACAAACTGTTTTGTAAGTTAATTACCTCAGGTGTTTTGTTATAGTGATGGAAAGGTGACAAACACAGGGCCTACAGTTCTCCTCGTAGGAGAGGTGGGCTTCTTTCCATATGTTCAGAGTGGTCTAGAGATCTGTGTGAGGTGCCTTACAGTGGTCACAGTGTGGACTTCGAAGTCACACTACCCGGTGTGAACCCTGCTGTTCCACAGTCCTACGGCTGTGGGACTCAACTCCCACAGGCTTCAGGTTCTCCTCTGGAAAGAGGAGAATCTCGGAACCTACCTCGTGCAGTGGTGGTGGCACCAACTGACCTCATGTATACACAGGGCTTGGCACCTAAGGGTCCTATGAAAGTGTAAGGGAGTGGACGTTAGAATATAAGGGAGGCTGAGTAAGGGCCCCTCAGAGATGACCCCATTCCAATTCCCAGAACCTGTGACCAGGTTGCCATCTGTGGCAAAAGGGACTTTGCAGGTGTGATCAAGCTAACAAGATTGTGATTGGGAGACGACGGATCATTAGGGTGGCTCCATGTAATCACGGGGGTCCTTAAGAGAAGGAGACAGGAGGGTCAGTCAGAGATGGAGGCAGGGTGATGGAGGCAGAGTTGGAATGAAGTGAGACCAGGAGCCAATGAGTGAAATAGCTTCTGGAACTTGGGAAAAGGCAGGGAAAGGGATCCTCCCCTAAAAGGAAGGCAGCCTGCAGACACCTGACTCTAGCCCACTGAGACAGACCTCTAGAATTGCACGGTAATAAACCTGTATTATTTTCAGCCACTAAAATTGTTCTGGTAATCTGTTATATCAGCCACAGGAAACTAATACAGACTGTAACCTTGAGAAAGAGAGCTTTATAGAACACGGAGCAGACAGAGTGCTCAAAGGATAGATTTTGTAATCAATAAACTACTGTCCTCTTTATTTCCTCTCTTGTCCTCTTTATTTTCCTCTTCCGGGGGCAGAGGGGATGACATTTCCTTTTAATGTTAGCATGGAGAGTGGCCAAAGTCTGGGCTCAGGTGTCAGATGGGCCTGGACATGAGCAATGGCTGTAGCTCTTGCTTGCTTGGGGGCCCTTGGTCAACTGTACTTGCAGGGTGACCACAATGGTATGTGCAGCCAGGCTCTGTCCTGATTGGCTTGATATCCATTCTCTGGCCAGTGCCCATGAGGTACTAGTGGGTATATATTGTGAATATTTCCCCTAGACTTGAATGGCACCTCTAGACTTTAGTTTCTGCCTCTGTAGAGACGGGGACAACCTAAGTCAAAGGTGGTTGTAGAATCAGCAGAGGCAGGTGCTTCCAGACCGTGATTCCTAGGGCAGCAGCATCTGCATTACCTGGGAACCTGCTGGAAATGCAAATTCTTGCCTCACTGTGGTAGGTAGAATCCTAAAGTGACCACCAGGATCTTGGCCCTGGTGTCCGTTCTCTGCATTGCCCTGGGATTCTTACTCTGGTGGATTCTACTTCCATGTTTAGATTATGCAGTGGAGACCTTGGAAAGGACCAGACTCTTCTCGAAGTCGGACATTCAATGTGAGAGACCTCTCCACACCTGGCTTTGGAGTGGAGGGGCCAAGTGGCAAGGAATGTGAGTGCCCTCAAGGAGCAAGAGTAACCCTTGAAAGGGCTGTGCCTGGAGACAGTCTCCTCCAGGGCCTCTGGACAAGATGCAGCTCAGCCAAGGAGCTGATCCCAGCCTGGTAAAACCTTGGGCAGAGACCCGGGCTGTGTGCCTGCGCTTCTGACCTGGAGACCAGAACGGTGTTGCTGGAAGCCATTAATTTACTGCACAGCACAGAAAACTAACATAAATGTTTCCTCTGGGTTTTAACATGCCCTCCAGGTGCCTGTGATGTCTGTGCCAGTTTGAGCACCACCAGTCCAGTGGGTAATGGTCCTGCCGAGCACAGTGCTGAGTGACCGAGAACTGTGCATAGTAAGCCAGATATGTATACATATTTTATATTTCCAGGATCTTCAGGTTTCTTTGTTGTATTTTTTTTTAAAGTTTTAAAAAGCACAAAAGAGAAAGCTCTTCCAGAGTTCTGTTTCAGATATTCAGATCAGGTTGATTGCTGGACATTCAACAAATGACAGACCAGCTCTTCCTTTAAGGACATTCCCAAAGAAGGTGAGAGGACATGGCAAGTCCTCCTATGGCTTCCATGTGCTCTCAGAAGAAAATTGGCCTCTGGACCATGCACCGCTCCAGCTGCCTCTCAGCTCAAGCCCTGCCTCGCCTGTACCCAGTTCCAACCATACTGTTCTGGTTCACGGATGCCCCCAAGGCCTGTCCTCAAGTCCTGGAACCTTTACCCAAGCTGTTTCCTCTGCCGGCAGCGCCTCCCACAGCTTCTCATTCTCACTTTAACAGCGATTTAAGCATCACTCCCCAGGCAGCTTGCTCTGGACCCCGGTGTGGGCAGGTCCTCTGCTGGAGGCCCTCTCCTTCCTGGGCGAGTGTAATGGTTTATCTTTGTAACGCCCAGGTCCCCCATCAAGATTCCCCATGGGCTGCAAAATGACCACCTGTTTTCCCATCTGGGCACCCAGGAGATGACTCAGGGACTGTTGACCGAATGACTGAGGGAATTAATGATCAAGCTATGTGTAAAGTCCAAAATATTGACCTAAAAGGAGGAAGTTAGGGGAGAAAAAAAGATAATTGGTCCACACCATTGAATTCATTTAAAAATGGTTAAGATAGTCAATTTTGTTGTGTATATTTTACCATAGTTTTTAAAACTGGAAAACAAATAAACAAAGCCTTGACATCTCTTTCTTTCTGGATCGAGTCCAGAGGCATTTTACAACTGAGCTACATCCTCAGCCTCTTTAATTTTTTATTCTGAGACAGGGTTTCACTAAATTGCCAAGGCTGGCCTCCAACTTGCAATCCTCCTGCCTCAGCCTCCTGAATAGCATGTGCCATTGTGCCCAGCTACCCTCAATCCTTTCTCAGTGTCTGAGGGGAAAGTCCGAGTTTGGGATTTAAGTCACTTAGCATTTGTTTCATATGGCATTTTCTGAGCCTTATCCTTATCCAAGTTGCCTACTGATCCCCAAGAGAATAAGTAAATGGAAAGCCCTGCTCTGAGGAAGGCCCTCACAGGCTGGAGTAGATGTCCATACACGGGACTCTCCTTTAAATCTTGGTGAACAGCAGTACAGTGACACACACTGAGAAGTGTAGAGGCTGTGTGATGTGAACATCAGATCTGTCACTGGGGCTTGGGGACCACCTGGGCCTGCAGAATTTGCTCCATCACTTATTAGTAACATCCCCCTGACCCCCACCAGTGGGGAGCTGCTGGGGCCCTCTCTCCTGGGCCCTGCGCCTGTGCTGGGGTGTGGGGTGGATCTCCCCATCTGGCGCCAGCATGCTTCTCGGGAAATTAAGCCAAAAGGAAAGGCAAGGCAAAGCCACAAAGCAGGTTTCAGTGTCACCTGAAGCTTGTTTCTTGCCCTTGGAGGAGGTCATAACACTGCATGGTGGGCAGGTTGACCTAGTGGCATATTTCCCAGCCCGGCCAAGGGCACTCTGAACACCAGCTTGATACTTGCTAAGAAAAGATTCTGCTTGGGCCGTGAGGGCTGGTCCCCACGAAAAATTGACTTGAGCCATGACAAAAGAGGTCACTTCAGAAAGGAGCAAGGGGATTGCAGGCTCCTGCTGCAATATGGGCGGGGGTGAAAGGCAGGCGCGGGGAGGACAGATGTGCAGCCCGCTGTGTGCTGCCAGGGGAGGAGCAGGCGACTCCGGCCGAGAGCCTGCCCTCTCAAATGCCACACCCGTGATTGCTCTCAGTGTTTCTCAACCGAAGACATTTTGGATGAAACGGTCTTTCTCTAGGTGGCCCTGACCCTTGCCTTCTAGACTGCTCTCCCTGAACTCTCCAGCATTTCTTCCACTGCTCCCTTTTCCCGATTCCCCCAAACTCTCCAGTCACTCTCCCCCAAAGTCTCCCAGGGGTTTTCAAATGTCCCTGGGAGTGGACCCTTGGGGAGTATATAAATCAGGGATCTAAAATTAAGCAGTTGTTTTAACATCCTAAGAATAGTTCTAGGACACCAAATGCATTGTCCAATTCTTGTTCAACAGAAAACAAGGACCTCTTTCAGTGCAGAGCGCCTCTGAAACATGTCATTTCCAACGGCTCCGAGGAGATCCTGGCAGTGTCTGCACCTCCAAAGTTGGGCTGCGCACAGATGCAGAAAACATGTGACAGACTTCTGTCAACCCTGGATCAGAGGGAATTCCTCAGATATAAAATGCTCTTTGACCATCTGAAAGATGCCAACAGAAAGAGATTTGTGGAAATAAAATGGATAAAAACAAACATTTAAGTGTCTTTTAGAAAATGGCCAGAAATCACATCAGGCAAAAGTTTCCTTTTTTCATTAAAAATATCCTGCCTAGTAACAACTCCCCGTCGCCAGCTCTTCTTGCCAGCAAGCCAAGAACCTGCTAAAATCTGGCTCCAAGGGGAAATGATATTAAAATGTTGACTTTATAGCACTGCTTGGCAATTTCATCCTTATTGTTAGTTTTTTTTAATGTAGGAAATATTCTCTTTGTTTCAGACTAAATAGGCTTTAACTGAAAATCATTTATTGGTATAATCAATTTTTTGAAAAATCCTAGTAATGCTGCTAATGTACCATCAACCGGTATGTAGCTTCCATTCATTTTAGAAGCTGATGCAAAGAACATCACAAATATGAACAAGAAAAATCATGAAAAGCAAACTGTCCTTGTGGTGTGGGGATAACCGCTGTATTCTCCCAAACTACTAAGCAAACAATCGCGACTCTCCAAGGCAGAAAGTTGAAGCTGGAAGCCACAAACAACATTCAGCGTACCAGGAAGTCAAGAATAGGAGGAAGCAGGTTCAGAATAGCAATGGGTTTTTCCCTGAGAAGTGTATTTTACAAGAAATGTTTGATTCCATTTCAGATGTGGAAAGATAGCATGTTTTTTCCAAAACGGAAACAGGAAAGATCTAAGAAGCCTGATCCAATACTATGTCCCATCTGGAAAACAAGAAAACAGTGGAGAACATCCTTAGTCATGGAGGCTTGGTTTATTAAAAATGACTGTCTATATGAATGAATATGGCCCGAACCCACTTGGGGGTCTATATGTATGGAAAGTCCACACAGTGAGCAAGACAGTGATTTTGTGGGTGCTTGTTTGTGCTTTTAGAACGTGAAAGGCGGTGAGGCTGCAGCCCTGGCCTCCACCAGTCCCAGTTGCCAGGAGTTGAACAAGGGCTTGGGCTCCCATCACACAAGTGACACAGCGCTGAGCCAGGCACCGTGACCTCTCATGTCCCAGAGAACAAGACATCTTCTTAGGCTGCTGCTCTTCCCACACCACCCCAAGCCCTCATGCCTGCTTCCGGCCCTGCAAACACACATACCGTAGGAGATTAGGAGGTGCGTCAATTGGGGAACACAGTCTTGGTGGGAAAAGCTGAAAGCTGGTCAGGCAGCTGAGCTAAATGAAGCACTGTCCACTGGTATGGACTGAGTTCTGTCCCCCTAAAATTCACACGTTGAAGTCCTACTTCCCAATGTGAGGGTAGTAGGTAGAGGTGGGGCCTTGGAGAGCAATTAGTGTGAGATGAGGCTGTGAATGGTGGTCTCAAGCAGGGATTAGTGTCTCTGTAAACAGAGACCAGGGAACTGCTTTCTCTGGGCGTGTGTGCCATGTGAGCACACAGCGACAGGTGGCCATCTGCAATCCAGGACAAGAGCCCTCACCAGGAACCAATCATGCCACACCCTGGTCTCCCACTTCCAGCCTCCAGAACTGTAAGAAAGAAATGCCTGCTACTTAAGCTACCCCCCAGTCCGTGGCACTTTATTATAGCAGCTGAACCTGCGAAGTCACCCACCATCACTCAGCTGTGGAATCAGGATTTTGAACAAAGCCTAGGAATTCCTTGCCCACATTCTGAACAACAGTATGTTACTACTTTTTGAAAAGCAATGAATGAAGATGTTCAATGTATTTAAATTGCAGGGCATTTTTTGCTTTAAAGCTACACACAAAATTTGTTCTGAATGTCGGGATATGAGCTGAATGATTAAGAATTTTGAAATTAACATATCAATAATCAGACAAACTCTCCTATTAAAATGGCATGGCTTTGAGTCTGCAGAAGCTCTTCTATGTCCTCTTCAACTGGGAAAACTGGGAAAGTGGACGTTTTCAAAGGGTTAACATGGTAACAATGTTAGGGCAGTACATGCTTAGGATTAAAATTCTCTGCAATATTAAAAATTGGAAATAAAAGCATAGTACTTTTAAAACGGCTTTACTGAAATATAATGTACAATTACAGTACTTTTAAAATACTTTTCTCTATGTTGACATAAAATTGATATATTGCTTAACATCATGATTATTGTTTTAATTTAAAACATTATTAATGAAAATTCAGGGCCGGGCACAGTGGCGCACGCCTGTAATCACAGCATTTGGGAGGCTGAGGCAGGAGGATCGTGAGTTCAAAGCCAGCCTCAGCAACTTAGTGAGGCCCTAAGCAACTCAGTGAGACCTGTCTCTAAATAAAATACAAAGTAGGGCTGGGGATGTGGTTCAGTGGTGGAGGGCCCCTGGGTTCAATCCCCAGCACCAAAAAAAAAAAAAAAAAAAAAAATCAGAAAGTATTATCACGTCTACACCTATCAGTAAATCTACCAATTTTTAGTGCAAAACATGCTGGCAGAAGAACGTTAAGTCCTCTCAGCACCCTGTAAGTGAAATGCTATTCTTCAAAGTTCACACTGCAGATTCCAGCGAAGGACTACGCCAGCACTGGAAAGCAATGCATGCTTTTCTTCCCCGTGTTAATTTATGTGCTTGTTTCTTATTTTGTGCAGGTTTGATGACTTTGCAGATCTGTAGTTGCTGAACTGGCTTGTTGTGGTCAAACACCGGGCAGGAACACGGGCTTGGAATCCAAATCAGATTTTGATTGCCAGGTGCTGAGCTATGACCAAAGACTCACGTCTGAGGTTGTTCACTGGCCGCCTGTTACTCATGCTCTTCATTATCTCCATCCTATATGATGAAAGCAAGGTGATGAAAGCAAGGCAGGCCTTGGCCATGATTAGGTGCTGTGCCCCAGCACGCTTGGCTTGGGTGCTGGCCTGTTCTGACTCGTGCCCCTGGTGGCCTCAAAGGCACTGGGTGAAAGGAGCATCAGCAGTAGCCACAATTTTGGCAGCTGGTGTTCAAACACATGAATCCACTACAATGGCACCATCTAGAACTTAACCTGTGACTATATAAATATTATTTTTATTGCTTTTAACTAGGTGGTTTAGGTGATAATCTAGTGTGCTCTGGAGTTTGAAAATGCATTTACCAGATGATTCACTGTGGTTGTTCAAAATCTGTATTAGTGGTGTGTACCCAGGACTCCCAAATGACAAATTATGGAGGGGAACTTAGAACACCCATATTGCCTCACAGTCAGGGTGATGCCAGTGATCCTCCAGTCCAGGTTCAAACAGGACTGCACAACACCTGCCTTGTTCCAATGTATATAAAGCAAACAGGGCTTAACTCCACTGAGGCAGAGGTCCCTAGGGGGATGCAATGGCGGAAGACAATCAGGGCAACTAAGAGGAGGCTCCCTGATGGCTGACATTCTGAAAAATTGCTGAGTGCAGGCAGGTGGGAAAGTTTGCAGAGTCGCCAGTGCATTCACTTGCTCATCCACTCTCCACCATTCATGCAACACCTACAAAGGCCAGGCACTGCCTATGCCCGCTGCTGCGACTCAGAGATGATTGTGTCTGGCTCCTCAGGGAGCCAATGGTGCCACTGGGCACACCTCACCACCCAACTGGACCACAGGAGCTACTGAGCACAGACCCAGTTGTTTGGCTGAGGTTCTCCAGGTCCCCTGCCCCTGATGCTTCTGCTGTGGCGGCAGGTCCAGGGAGACCATGAGGATGCAAGAGTGCAGCCCAGTCTTTGAGAGGCAAAGTCCCCTCTATTCTTCACACACCATCCTGGATGTCTTTTTCAAGAAATCCTCTCAAGTAGAACTCTTCCAATGGCCTAGAATATGGTTTAGAGAATTATGCCGTCATTCCAGTTCTTAGCTCCATGATGAAATTCCAGAACTGCCCTCTGCCCACTGAGATGAGGACAGAACCATTCTCAACAAGGAAAAGGAAGAACCATAGGTCGAGTCTATGAAACAGTTTTGCAATTTCAAGGTGGTCTCTATGAACCCTGCTGTGGGCTGGATGGCATCACCTCCAAAATGTCGATGTTGAAGCTCTAACCCCAGCACCTCAAAAAGTGATGGAACTTACATCTCTAAAGAGGTAAAATGGGGTCATCATGGTGGACCCTAATCAATCTGCCTGAGGCATTTTAGGAAGAGAAGATTTGGACACACAAAGGGACACCAGACAGAAGAAAGACCACGTGAAGACGCAATAAGGTATCATCTACAAGACAGAGAAGGCTCAGAGGAACCAAGCACCTGTACCCTGATCCTGAATTCCCAGGCACCAGGCATGGAAGGAAAGAAGTTTCTGTTGGTTAATGCCCCGTCTGTGGTATGTCATGGCACCCCACAAACTGAAACGCTCCCCAGCTGAAGAGGCAATGTGAAAGGTGCTCATCTTGAACCACACTTATTCTTACACAAGGGCTCCACAGGAACACTGCTTCCCATCTGTAGTTTAAGGTTGTCAAGGAAAAAAATCTCTGGAAGAAAACCATTAGACAGAAATGCAGTGGTGGTTCTGTCCTCCCACTCAGCACAGCAGCCAGCTTCAGAGGGTTGTGGGGTGCACTGAGCCTCATCACCCATCTGATGAAATTCACATCCTGCCATCACCCACACCAAGCCACAATAGCTCATTCACACACCCAAAGCCACAAAACGCACTGATGTTGACAAAGTAAGACAAGCAACTCTAGGACAATGGTCAAACTCGCCTTTTTAAGTGCCACATTTTTGGCAATCATCTGGAATAGGGCTCTTTTTTTTCAAACTACATAGAGAGAAAACACCGAGAACAGGAAGTATGCCAATAGTAACTATTTTTACTCTTACGTCCCAAACACTGTTTCCTTTCAAATGCGATGTATGCAGGTCTGCTGGCTGGCTTCTAGCTGGGAAAGTCACAGGAATGTCTCCTTGCAGAAATTATCTGTAATAGTTTCTTCCTTGGAAAAAATAATGACGAACCCTGAGTCATGTTTCCTAAGATTTAAAAATAATGATCCTGATTTGCTAATTTATGTGAAAATTCCGTGGTAATAAAATAAGCAATTGAAGATTTAACCTATTTCCACCGGGGCAATGGAGGGGGGCAAAAGGAGGCAGACAGCAGCTCTGTCCCCTGCTTAGCAATTTCTTCAGCTAGTCCAGAACCCACGACTGACAACTGGCGATTCCGAAGCCAGCACTGGGGGTGTCATGCTGGACCCTGCCCAGGGGAACATCCTTGCTCAAGTCAGTGTTGAAGAACTTGTAAACCTCCGCGCCTGAGCTCACAGACCGTCCAGCATTTTCCTCCTTGCCACCAAAGCCGGAATCCTTCTTGGGCCTCTGAACTGGCTGAGCCCTTGCTCTGCAGGTTGGAGAATGAAAATTTGGCTTCACTGAATATCATGGAATGGAGACTTAGGAGTAGGGCTCGCGGGTCCCATGAGGAGAGTCAGATGACAGATGGCTCTAAACCCTTCCTCGCTTCAAGGAAGAGTCCAGTCCAGGGAGAGGAAGGGGTGAGTGCATCTTCACCAGCCTGTGGGAGAGTTTGGGACACACAGCCATGTGCCCAGAAAATGAAGTGAATTCAGGAGTGAGGAAGGCAGGCCATAGTGGTCTTCTCACAGTGAGGACTCACAGGATATCCCTACTGGGTTCTTCTCCATCTTGGAGTGTGGGGTGGGTAGTCCTGCTGGGGGCAGTAGCAGTAACATGACCTAAAAGATCTGAGGTCTTGGAAAGATAGAGCTCTGTGTTAGCATTAGGACATGAGGCCCTTTAGAATTTGGCTTCTTGCTGTCTCTATAGACACAGTGAGGACCTGGACTGGTCCCTGAGCCTGCAGCATGGGCAGAATCTTGGCCCTACCTGGGATCTACTGAAGTAGAATCTGCATTTCACAAGATCCCCAGGTGACTCCTATGCACAGTGAGGTCTGAGAAGCACTGTTTGGGAGTGGAGGGGCAGGAAGAATGTGCGGATTATTATCATCTGATTGTGAAGTGGCACCACGTGATAAGAACATAGAAACGCCCTGCATTAACTTCTGGACCAATGAGTCTCCATAGGAAGCCTGCCAGATGCCACAAACAGCTCCCCCGTTTACAGGCTTTCTTCCAATGTTTACCAGGTTGCCAAGAGCATCAGAATCAACTGGAATTTCATCAATGTTTAATGTGAGTGCAGTCACTCATATGCAGACTCCATTCTTGATTGAATTATTCCATTAGAAGTGCTGGCTAGAGAAAAGAAATTACACACACACCAGGCTGTAATCACTGAAGGCCGTATGTACCTATCCATCATAAAAGCGAAGAGGCTGGTTTGATTATATTTTAACTGACTTGCATTACCAATAAAGCAATAAACTCATTTCCCTCTATGAGCCATTTTAGTGGTTGACTGTATTTCCAGCATTTTCCTCTGGAGATGAGTTTTATGCATTTCACATGACTCCAATTTTAATCCACCCAATTTCCAGAAGCTTTTTTTTTTTTTCCTGAGACTTTTTTCTTTGAAAGAAGATTTTTTGAAAGAAGACTGGAACACAATGCCTTATTTGAACTTCAGACCTCCCTCCTCAAGCAACACAGCACAGGGAGAGGAGACTCTCTTCCAGCTTTACAAGCAGGAAGGACAGGAGACTGAGAAAAATTGTTAGGAGCACAAGGAACAGATGCAACTCTGTCATAGCCAACTGCTTCTCAAGCTACACCTAGCAGCCTCCATGGGCTTTCAGATGAATGGCCCTGTCCTCAGTGGGGCTGGGAGTGATGGGGGGACCCTGACTGCAGTGGGGAGCAACCACAGAAAGGGCTTTGGTGGCTTCTGCCCCATGACACTTGTCAATTTTATCTCAAAAATTAGAACTAAGAGGTAAAAAGGAAGAAGACGACTCTACGTGTCTGGAGCATGATGCCACATGATTTATAGTACATAAAATCATGGAAAGTCACACCACTTCCTGATAGCACGCAGCTCGGGCTGGCCACCGAAACACTTTCTTCTGACTAATTCATTCCATGCTGTAGCTTTCCACGGCTGACTCACAACCATATCCTACTTTTCTCATTTCCTGAAATGATTCTGATGAAGGTTATTCCACATAAAAAGGGGAATGATATATAAAACCCAGATATATAAAACTAGGTACAATTTTTAAACTCTAAGTCCTAAATAAACACTGGTCATAAATCCCCAAGATGAATCAACGCTCCTGGGTTCTGAAGGACCTCAGACATTCCAGTAGATCAGCCCGTGACACGGTGCTGGGCTCATGGTCAACACCTACTCCATGCAACCCCAGAGTCTCATCGAGTTATAACAAATGAGTGGAAAGCAGGGATCTCTTCATACCTAAGAAGTCTGGAATTGAGAAGCATGACTCAGACACCGAGGGGAGGCTGCCCCGCGCCTGCTCTGTGAGAAGGCTCAGCATTCTGCTTTAGTTGAAGGAATATTTCAATAGTCAGTCGCTGACTTAACATTATTACCCAAAGGAACATGAAGTACTCCATTTGTTTGTGCTTTAAGGAAGATAAATGCTTAAATTACTTGTGATTTCTTTTTAAAAAAATCTCTAAGAAACAGTGCACAGATTTTCAGCTGGAGCTTATGGGAAGACAGTGAACGAGCTGCCGTCTTACTAATGACTTCTCACACTCTTCTTTCCTTAGACTTCTATTTTTATTTTTCGACTTACCACCCTGAAAAGTATGTGTTCTTATATAAAAATGTCAAAAACATTTTGAATTAGGCAATCATGTTCCCCCCAAAAATCATTATTTTATTACTCACTCAGAGTTTTTACATACCTACTAATGAATATTTTCTACAAACCTTTTTTTTAAACAGTGAATGTACAGGTGTTGAAAGTGAGGTTTCAGGTGCCCAAACACTACTGCACTGGTAAATGGTGGGCGAGGGTCAGCGACGGCTGCTAAAACCAAGCGAGGGAAACCCTGAAGGGGATTTTATAAGCTGGACCAGACCGGCCACACCTAACCCAGGACGGCTCCATCTGAACATCCCCAAAGGAGAGACAGCGTCGTTCTGTCCTCAGGATGCATAGCAATAGCCATTCCAAGACATGGCAGGAGAAGCAGCCTTGTCCAAACTAAAACTAAATGAACAAGAAACACTCATGTCCACAACCTGACAATGTTCAGAGGGGACTGAGGAACGTGCTAAACGATGCTCAGAGGGTGTGATGGCTGTTTCCAGACAGTGGGACCTTCTATGGGACAAATGAAGTGGGTGTCTTCAAATACAAATGATTAAGGATGGGGAACCCAAACATCAAGAGACAGAAGAGACAGATCAGCGCAACGCACTGGGCAATCTTACATGGATGCTAACTCAAACATGCTCATGATAGATACTCAGAGCCAACTGGGAAACAGGAATGCAAAGGGGATCTCTGATGTGCTATTTTATTTTTTATTAAGAGTTCATACCTCTTAGCAATGCACACAAATGAAGTGAGATGACCCATGAAACATGCTTACAACCACCCCACGGTGTGGGGGTGGAGGGTTCTACGGGTAGTGGTTGTTGAGACTGGGTGATGAGCTCAGCGCATGGGGTTCAGGAGAGCATTCTCCCTGCCTGCGTGCACACAGAAATCTCCATAATAAAATTATTTTAAAGATCAGATGGCAAAAAAAGGAACAAAGATTTGGTAAGGGATTTATTTAAGGTCAGCACTACCCATACTAATTCTAAATAGAAATAATACAACACGGCTTTCATAATAAAATGTATAATTCAAATTACATTCAACCTGAAATATGTAGTTTGATTTTAAACAAATTTTTTTTCAAGAGAGAGGTCTAAAAGTATACAAACAGCATTCTCGTGGGAAGAGTTTCTTCATACAATCATGCAATATAGTCAGGGGTGAAAATATTTAGATTATTCTTATAATCATTGTACTGCAGTCAGCAGGGGAAATACTTAGAATAACTCCCAAAAAGGCTTGGAAATTATAAGTCGGAAACACCTCGTGTGCCTTGCAGGTGAAGACCCAGCATTACGGAATTGTTTGTGTATGGTGTAAGAGTTTCTCAGGCTCCCCTGTGTCAAGTCCATCAGGTTCCCGAAAGGTCTGAGGGCCATGCTGGGAAGGAGCCCACACCTTCCTGATGCAAATGTGTGAAAGCCTTTGTGGTACATTAGGCTGCAAGGCCGTGCCAGAGCCACTGGCTAAGGTAAACACCCACCTGACCAGGTGCACTGCGCGGTGCCTCACACCTGTGTGGCTCACTCCAGCCCTGTTCCAGAAGCACTAGCTCATAACTCCCAACACCACCTAAAGAGGTGTGGAGGTGGCAGCCCGGGTGCCAATCATGTGACTGCTCAAGTCGGGGGGAGAGTCAAGGGGACGGCCAGTGAGAGCCCAACCCAAGCTTCGAAGTCCCAGCAGGCAGCTTTTACTGTCACCGGGGACTTTCTGCCAAGCCTGGGGAGACGCTCAACCAAATGACGGACTTGGATGCATATTACCAAGTATCACGTGGTGGCTTGTTGAATTTTGAGATAATTTTTTAAAATAGTAAACATGAGAGCAACTTTCACATTGAACATACTTGAAAGACCAGAGAGTCAGTGTTCATTTCTCACAGAAGATGTTGGCAGACCAAGCAGCAACTAGTGGTGGCGACAACGGAGATGATGGAGACAATGAGCTACCATAGCTGACAGCTTGCCACGGCTCAGGTACCAGGGCAAGCACTCCACACGGATTCTCTTATTGAAAACCCAAACCACCAGACAGGTGCTGCTTCTCGTTTGCAGAAGAGGAACTAAGTCTACATGTGGTGCTTAATTCTCTTAGAGGCTTGACTTGGAATCAGAATTTGAGGCAAAGCTACAATGAAACTGTACCCAGCCTAACACGAATTCTTAAAATAGTGAGGGACGATCCATCAACCCCATGACAAACTATGTGGACAAGTTCAAGCTGTCGAGGAGGTGACTGTGGCCCCATGTGTTACTGGTGAAAAAAAAAAAATGCAGTGCTTTGAATGCTGCGGACAATTCACGGGACATTTGGCTTCTGTGCAGGGATGCTCTAGAAGGTGAGAACTCCCAGGGCAAAGGCTGCCTCAGACTCCCGTTCCTGAGCCACTCTGCAGATGGGGCCACATCACCTGTGCAGCAGCCCTGTGCTAACAGACATGCTAGAAAAAGGAAAGGTCGGAAAGGTCTGCCTGGCAGTCGCCTGCTCAGGAAAGCAGGCCTTGGGTTCTGCCCTGGACCTTCTACCCACACCAGTTCTACTTGTAGCAAAGCACTGAGGCTGAGCCTCGGGTGCCAACCTCTGAGATGGTCAAGAAAAGGCACTGCTAAGAATCATCAAGAAAGGAAATGATCGAGGACAACATTTTCATCTCTACTCTACAAGGCAGCTTTGGACTGACATTGCAGACACAGATCCCCAAATGGTCAAACATTATGTTTCTAATGACCCTCACCTTCAACTCTATAGAAAACCTGGCTATCCAAAACAACTTGAATGCATTTCCTAAGGATTCTGAATAGCAGAGAAGTGTTACTATACATCTTCAAAAGGACACTGGTCTGGAGTCTGAAGTCCTGGTTCCCACCCCTGGCGTTGGCAGCGTCAGCCCTGTGTTGCCCTGGGCAGGACACTGCCCTTCCTGCATCTCCATCTTGTCTATGGTAAAATCAGTGCTAAGGGCTCCTTCAGCCCCAACACTCAGAAAAATATGATGGTGTACAATGTAATTGAGCTTATATAACTGAACCAAGTGTGGGAAAGCAAAGGCTAATGGAGCATTATCAAAATGTTTCACCTGAACACTAAAAATAGGCTTTAAAGCCATCATAGCAATAATATAAATCATAAATTGCTGTCATTGCAGCTGCATGAAATTCCCATTAGGGCCACTGGAAACTGTGGGAACGAAAAGATGGATGAGTGTGGTCTGCTTATTCCAGGCATAATTGGAAAATTCAGAGCAAGGCCAGGATTAGGGCGGAAAACAAGAAAGAAAATTTGCCTGAGAAATGAAGTAGTGTCAGGAAGTTTCATATGATCTGTGTTTGATTCACAGCTCAGGATTCTTCCTGTCAGAAGAGCCCCCATCAAACCAGCTTGCTCTGGGCAAAGGCTCTCATGCTCAGGAGTGCGTTCAGACAAGTCCAGCCCAGCGAGGAGCCCGAGATGAATCCTGCCTCCATGAGTCCTATCTCCTAGGGAGCTACCGAGGCTACCTAGGAGATAGGAAAGTTAAAGTTCTTTAACTTTCAGGGGCAAGGAAGAAGATAAAGACCTCCTTTATAAGGTACACAATGCCCTCCCTGCTAGTAAAGGTCTAAGAAGCCTAATGCTTTAAATGCCACGCTCTGAAATATCCCTTTGTTCCAGAGGATTAAGTCGAGATATCTGGAACTGGGTCCAGGAGAAGGTCCTGACATTCTTCTGAACGTAGCTCACTTTTTCCAGTTTATTGCGCAGGCTCTGCCTGATAAGAATTCCAAGTTAAGTTCAACCTAGACTTTGCATCTTACAAGGTCCTTCCACATGTACTAACTCATGGATTTCCCTGAAATCCTTGGAAGAATATGAGGAAGGCATTCCTGTCCTGACCTTGGCAAAAATGAGGCTGGAGGAGGTCAGATGACTGGCACAGGCCGTGGAGCTCATCCCCTACAACACCAAGGTTCACGTTCACCTTCCCAGCCTGTTACCCGGGATGGCTGTACTCAAATATTCTGTCCTGAAAATATTACTTAAAGAGAACAGTGAGTTGATGCAGGTCACAGTTCTGAGGTGAGAAAGGGTTCGGACCAGAAAGAAAACTTTTTTCCCCAAGAAGCCAGAGTCCAGGCATTTCTGAGTTCCCCAGGGAGAAAACAGAGTCAGCCTGAGTCATACTAGTCCTTCGAGAGGTGCACAAGTCCCTACCATGACAGCCTGGGTTGGTCTGAAGACGCTGCTGGCCCAGGCACAGGCGGGTACAGACACAGCTGCCCCTGACAGTGCCCACGCTGGAGGGGATGGAAGTTTCTGTGAAGAGGCTAATTTTAAAGCCTTGACCTGCTCCACAGAGGAGACTCTCTTTCTCCATTTCTAGTGGCTATAGAAAAATATGCCAGGCTGGGTAATTTATAAAGGAAACAAGTTTATTTAGTTCAGGTTTCTGAAGGCCAAGGGCATGGCACCAGCGAGGGCCTCACTCTGCTGTAATCCATGGCAGAAAGTGGAAGGGCAGATGGTGCAGGTGGAAGGGACAAAGCAAGTAGGGTGGCCTTGCTTTATCACCTGCCCTTTCTCTTTCTAGTAACTCAATCAGTCCTCAAGAATTAACCTAGTCCTGGAGAAAAAGGCACTGATTCCTCACAATCTAATCACCTCTTAATAGCTCCCATCTTGTCCCAACACCATGACGCTGGGAATCCAATTTCAATATGAGTCCTGGCAGGGACAAACCACGTCCAAAACATAGCAGATGTCTAACTAGGCTTCTATGAGAATTTAGAAGCAGGTATTCCTGATCAGTTCTCCGTCTTCTACATTTAGAACATGGAGGTGATAGAGAATCAAGATAAAAACAAGGAAGGAGAACAACAAAGAGTGGACACCCCCCCCATGCTCGTGTGAAGGCTGCCAACTTGGTGGGACACCCGCTTCCTGGAAAACATCTTCACAAAAGGAGAATTGCCGTAACACTCTGCTTGATGAAACTGGGGCTTTATAATGGAAACTCTTTTGCAATTCTTTAGTACTTTTAATACTTAATAGAATAATTTCGAATGTACTGAAGAAAATTTGGTTGAAGTGACACCAAAAAGAAAATAATGTGTTAAAAATCGGAACTATCAACACGATGTTATCCAAACATGAGGACAGAACATCTGTTCAGGAAGTACAGAGAGCGCCCAGAGGGAGCGAAATGGACTCCGCTCAAATCATGGAACTAGAAAGAGCAGAGCCCAGGAAAGCCACCAGCGCTCACCAACCAACCTGTGCTGAAATCACCAGCCCCACACACAGGGCAGGAAGTGCCCAACCCACGCCATCTTCTCCAGGCCCCACCATAACAGCCCTCTTTCCTGACACTTTTTCTGGCAAGTGGTTACTTTAAAACTTTTATTTTTAGAACAAGGAAAAATGATCCCCAAAGTGTATTTGTAAGGCATGGTCAGATGTTCTTGGGGCCGGTGACAGTGATCTGCCTGCATCTCCAATTTATGTTAAATTCCACTCTGACACTCTCTCCATAAACACTGGAAACTGTCACATCTTCCTCCCAAAGCTAAGAAATTGTGGCAAGTTTGACACGGCTGATTTGAGCACCCAGAGCAGAACTGTGAGAACTAGCACTTTGGGGAAAGTGTTCACATTTTCGCAGATTATTTTACACAAAAGTTAATTCCTTGGTCAACTACTCATGGAAAAAAGAGAAACTAAATGTGAATCCACACAGTAATGATGCCAATAAAACCCAAATTTTAACTCCAAACGTCCTCTCAGTACTGGCCCCAGGTTAAGGGGCCACAGTCGCCCACAGTCCAGGACACCAGAAGCACCCAGGGCTGGTTCCTGCTGGCTGTGCTTTCCCACAGGTGTCTGGGATTTGGGGATTTGGATCCTTAAGATCGAGATTCTAACCCTTCCAATTCAGGGACTACCCAGAAAATTCCAGGCCGTTTATCCCTCCAGTGCCACCTCAACCACCCTTCCCACCTGTGACCGCACCAGCTGGAGTGGGCACTCCCAGATCTTCTCTGACTTTCTGTGAGATGGTGCGGAGCAAGCCCTTCAAGAAGATCCACTGACTCCACTGTAAGGGCACATGACACACGCACCTCTCCATTCCTCTCAGGGACAATCTCCTAAGCCACACTTGGGCTAAAAATCAATAAAGACTTCATGGAACACACACTCTCTCTGCAGGAACATCAGTTTGGATATGCCTTATGCCCTGGAGATCAAATTATAGTCCCCCCTAGGTGTCCCATCGGTTCTGCCTCTGTGATTCAACCAGGCATGACATTTGGAAAAAAATCTGTACTAAACATGTGCAAACTTTTTTCTTATCATTATTTCCTAAACAGCAGAGTAGAGCAACTATTTCCACAGCATTTACATTGTATTCATTATTTCAAGTAATCTAGAGATGGTTTTAGGGACAGGGGAGGGTGTGCCCACTTAGGATTGATTCCTATTTTCATTCTGTACTCACCACCTTGGGCAGATCATTTAACCCCTTTGTGCTGAGTCTTCTCATCCATAAAATGGGACAATTCCGGGTACCCAGCTCACACAGCAGTTACAAGGATTCAGTAAGCATCAAATGCCAGCAGTGCCCAGTGCCGTCCTAGTAACATGATATTCTTAAACCATGAGATCCAAGACCCTACTGACGGCACACCATGTCACCCTGCTGCCACCAGCACACGCTAGGGGCAGCTTATTTAGCAAGCTGGCCTTTTTTGTTACTCTTCGTTTTCACCTTTGTCTGACACACAGGAAGGGGGACCCCATATCACAACTGTCCTCGCTTCAACATCAGGCCATGTCATCAAGGTCATCTCGGGCATTATGAGTTATGTACCCACTGTCTTCAGGACAAAGCTGGGCAATGCTGGGCAGTGAAGGCCTTGCCTCTGGAGAACTAGCATTCAAAGCAGAAAGCCAACCCATCCACATCAGCTACTAGAAAGAGAAGGGAAACCATCCCTGGAGTGTGAAACTCCAGGTGCGGCCAGGACAGACGGAATGTTTTTGAGTTAATGATTCAGGATTTATTGATGTTGACACTGAAAACTGGCTCAACCTTTCTGGAAAACATTTGGCAACAATATTTATAAAGGGCCCATAGTCTTGGACTCAATTCGATTTGGGGAAATTAATTTTTACATGAAAAAAAGCTAAGTGTAAAACAACGTTTAAATTCATACTGTTGAGGACAGAAAAGTATCTGGGGGAAATGAAGCCAAGTAGGGAGAACACTCCTCCCTATTTGCTCCCTAAGAGCAAACAGCTCCTGTTCACTAAGCACTGAGTGCTGGTTTACTGATGCCAAAGGCAGGTAAGCACAAAAAGGCTTCCAGAACCTTCCAAAACTGCATGGAGCTCAGCATGGCTGAAGCACACTGGGTGGGGCAGAGAGGATCACAGACACAAGTAAGAGATGAAGCCCATAAGTGAGCAGGGTCCAGATCTGGGGTGGAGAAAGAATTCCGAGAGCACTGGAGGAAATGGGGCAGGTCTGTGACTTGGGAAGACTCTCGGGGCACCCCACAGACCTGGACTGAAACAGAGGGAGGGGAGAAGGTTGAGGAGGCTAGGACAGGGCCCGGTCAGTGTACCAAAGGAGAACATGACCAGTCAAGAGTCACGGCCCTACAAAAACTGGGCCTGTTCACTGGAGTAGATTCAAAGTAAATTCAAAGAAACAAATTGAATAGGATGTTCGTTAATTTTCTTTTTTCCTAAAAAGTTTAGGACACTCTCAGTTATAAATACACATATTCATATTTTAACATGCTGGGTTTGATCTCTCTTTGTCATTTAGGAAAGTGTGACCCAAAGTGCGGTGTGTGGACAGAGCCCGTCACATGGTGAAGAACGGAAAGGGAGAGTAGCCTTCAGAACCCGGAAGGCAACCTAGCAGAACTGCTGGGCTATGGGGCGAATAAAAAGGCTCATACAGGTGCCTCTTTGTTCCACCTCGTTCTTCTACTAATTCGTTATCGTATCACATTACGTTTGTCAGTTGCAAGAGATTGGAAATTGACAGGGAAAATGGGCTTTCCTTGCAGATGGTCTGAGAGGCTCGCACAGAGGGGGTCACAGGCCTGGCTCTCAGGTCCACAGACACCTGCTCCAGCTCGGGCTCAGCAGCGGCAACGCCTCTGGTCAGACCTTCCCCCCGAGAGGGGCTGCTGCTCCACGACGCACTGACACACTGGTTAGGAGGGAGGGGGGCAGCCGCCAGGAAAGAGCCCCTCACACAGGAGCACAGCGCAGCTGGGCGACGCTCGTTAATGACCCCCCGGGGTGTGTGGTGCCATCAGAGCACAGGGATCGATGTTCCAGGTTAGGAAACTGCCTGCAGAACCAAGGGTCGAATTCAGTAGCACTCACACCTTTCCTGGATGACGGCTTTTTGTCATTTCAGAAAGGCAGAATTAGGTGAATTCAGTGACCTCTCTGTGCTCTTTGCAAAATTTGCAACTTAAAACAAATCCACCTGTTGATTCCCTTCATGGCGTCTCCTCCCCAGTGACTGATTATGTACATCTGACTGAGCTCCACCGGCACGGCTCTGGGGGAGCGCACGTGTGTCCGCATACACAGCGCCACATGGGTAGAGAGCTGGCCCTCCCATCTGAAGGGCACCTGACGGCATCGGGTCCCTGCCTGCACACCCTGTCTCCTGGAGAGCGAGGGCTGGTCACGACACACAGGATGCTTTCCACCTCTCAGAACTGGCACTTGTCTGGAATGCACTAGATAACACTGCAGGGGAAACAGAGATAATTCTAACCAATGGGAAGGGGGCACTATTTTAGAGCCATGGAGAGATGGAATGGGCTGCTGGGCACAGAAGAAGTGGCCCTTTCCTGGGGCAGGCAGAGGTCAGGCAATCAAATGGCACAGGCTGGAGGGCTTCTTGAGCTATGGCTTCCAAAGCCTTCCCAACCCCGGTCTCTGATCTCCTTCCTTCTCTTCCCTGCTTCCCTTCCCCACTCCCTCAATGCACCTGCGCATACACCGCTATCTCCTGAGATATGGAGCAAGATCTGCTCAATAGTACAAGGGGCCAGTGATGCTCGAACCCCACCTGGGGGATTGAGAGGTTGGAAGGAGAGGCCAGACCACACCATCAGCCTCACTCAGTGTTCTTTGACTTGACGGCTTTAAGCTAAAAATCTGACTGATGCTTTCCCTGTCACCCACCCACCTCCCCAACCTCACTATGGTTCTATGTGTTTCTGCAATCTGAAACTCTTGTGTAGACACAAAGCGAACATTGCAAATAAGAAAGGAACAGATAACTTCCACTGAAAAAAAAACTCTATTTTTAGGAGGCTGAGACACAGGTCTGAGGGGAGCCTCTGTTGAGTTCACTCTGCTATGTGGAGAAGACAATCCAGTGGAATGGTACTTCTCCAGGCTCCTGCATGTCATCTGCCAAACTCCGAGTCGGGACCGAGTTCCTCTCTGTGGACTCAGGAGGGTGTTGGTAGATCTAAGTGGTGATGCACTCCAAGTGGCTTCTGCTGGATTGGGAGCCCCCCACCAACGCCCTAAGCTGCAGCTTTGAAAGCACACCAAGTCCCACCAGAAGGAAGTTGACAGGCACACTTCAAACCACTGGGCTCAGCCAGCGCCTGCTGACACCTGGGTCCACATGCCATCAGCTCCCTGCAATCACAATTCAGCCTTGAAATCTGCGCTTCTGTGCAATCACATTAGACAGGTGAGCTGGAGGCAGTCTGTCCTCCTCCACCCCCCACGGCTGCCAGAGGGCTTGCTGTCCAATGGATGGGCCGCTAGAACTTGACCTCAAACATGTCTGAACTCCTTGAGGAGATTCTTCTCCATCTTCGCAGTGAAGTGAAGGGATAATTTTGAGTGTAAAAGTGTTTGCTGGTGAGAAATGGCAGCAAAGACAGGGGGGCCAAGGTGAGTTGGTGACCCCTTAGTCCCCGAAGGTCTGCAGCGAACACTGAGCTCCTTAGAAGAGTGGATGGAGGAAGTGCACGTCAGGCATTTATAAAGGGGTCTCTTGGCAGAAAGGAGCCTTGTTCTCAGGGCCACTGTGCTCACAGAAGCCTGGGGTGGGACCACAGTGTGGGTGCACCCTGCTGCCTCTCCAGGACCCTGGATGGCCCAGAGTCATTCCATTCCATTTTCCTCCATCCCCCTTTCCTTCGGTGAAAGGGAGGATCCTTCCTGTGCCCGTCTTCAAATGGCCTCCAACAGCATGATTTAGTTGCATTTCGGTGGCACGGGGGCATGGGTGGCTGTGGGCTGGCTGGAGACCCAGTACAGCATTGTCCCCATGGGGAAACGCCTTCCCAGCACTGGACGGTGGGCCTGCAGACTTTTTGGAATAAAACTGAGTTTGAAGTTGGGAGCAAGGCTGTGCAGCTACTGCCATATGGAAAGACTGGGTCTCAAGAAGCAGTTTCCTTTAAGTTATTTTAAATAATTTAATATAATACTCAATAACCAGTGCCTATTTGTGGTGATTCTTTACACCCTACCATATTCTAGACTGGAACCTGCTATGACTCTGATGCCATGGGACAGTCCCCAGCTGAAGGGGAAGCCAGGGGCCTTCCTCTCCTCAACCCTGAGGACCCCCTCGCCCTCAATCACTCACGTCTTTAAGGCAGGAAGCCACTGTGGTAGAGCGGGATGGAGCACTGAGAGGGTGAGTGGAGAGGGACCTGGAGACAAGGAAAGAAAATGAAGGGGAAGCTAACAGTTCAGCACAGTCTGTGCACCAAGTCTCATTCACACTGTCTCCTTGAACTTCTCATGGTGGCGGAGGCAGGGGCTATTCCCACTGAACACAGAGACAATAGTCTCAAAAGAGGCTCCACACCTTGCCCGAAGCCACCAATTAATTTCCTCCTGGAGCCAGTCTTTGATTGCAAAGCCCACCAGGCTCTGGGCAAGGTCTCCCTGGGATGTGGTAGAGGCCATGGGGCTGGAGGAAGAAGGGGTGTAGGTGGAGTGAGCACCCCACTGCCTCTCCTGGGAGCCTGGGCCACAGCTCACCGCAGGCTGAGGGTTAGGGTCAGAGGGTGGCAGGGGGAGGGCCTATGCCCATGCCTGCGGCAGCCCAAGGCCCCAGGCCCCTGTAGGAGTTGAGTTTTTGTGAATGTAGAATTTGGGTCAATAGAAATTTTAAAGAAAACCTGTCAATCCACCAAATCCCAGACAGTAAAAAAGGCCCTTTCCTTTCCAAAAAGAAATCGTTACAGGTAAAATATGATCAGGAAAAAATAAGAGCAAACTATTGAATAAGGAAATAATTAAAACAAAAAAAGAGAAGAAAGCTTTTTTGGTACAAAAATCCTCCAAAAGACCAGGGTGATTTGCTTCTGTACATAACTTGTTAATTTAAGTCCCAGAGGTATAAGAGGCCTGGCAACTGTGGAGAGAATCACCCCCCCCCCCCCAGGACAGCATGGAAAGGACCCTCCTGACTCCTGGTTAGGGCTGGCCTCTGGACCAGCACTCGCCACTCAGGCAGAGAGCACAGTGCTCCCGGCTGCCAGCTCAGAGCTCTTCCCAGGGTCACACTGCACGCTGCCTTCATCTGTAACACAGTTCTCTGATGTTTTGATGATTTTGGACTTTAATGATTTTTGGACTTTTTGATGATTTTGGACTTTTTTTTTAACATTTGAAGCCAAAATACAATACATGGAGTCCATGGTGAACACAGCAACACTGTTACACACCCAGAAGGAACTGACCGTGACCACATCCACTTCTCTTGCGCTGTGCTTGTGAACTTGCTCCAAATGCAACTGCAAAAGGCTGCCGGCACTTTCTGCACAGCACACAGTGTGCTTTTGTTTATAGAGACTTACATGACACTGTATAAAATATTTTAAAAAATCCTTTCTCTTCTCGTGAAAACAAAAAGGAGAGGGGAGTAGAGGCAGGGGGCAGGGGAGCTCTGGGGACTGAATGGAGCAAACCAGGTCCACGGCCTCTGTGAGCATATGTCAAAATGAACCCATCACTCAGTGACTACAGTGCACCAATAAAAACATCTGAAAACTCCTTTCCCAGCCACAGACTCAAGCAAGCTGCAAACTTTAACAAAAGACTCCCAAAAATTAATCATGATGATAAAGGGCAAAAAAGATCACTTCTCAGAGGGAAGCTGATTTATAAGTGAAGGGAACGTGTTTAAATATGTCAAAACACTATTTGGTTTTCTGACACAGTTGCTAAATTATTCTGAAAAAAATCATCACTTAACAATTGATTAAATATATTTTATAAAAATCAAACATAATATCTATTTCTTAAAAATAAGCATTATATTAAAACATGAATGCATTTAATTAAAGAAATCAAATTTTCATAATAGCATCAAATTAGAACTATGCAGAGAATACAAATAAAAAATTTTAAGGACTTTAATATGAATCATTAAGACAATTTACTTAATTTGGTAAATTATAACAAACTGCTTTTATTTGCACGCCTATCCAAGACCTAATTTAATCATCACTAACATAATTGGTGACCAAGGCAGAAAATGATCATCTCATTTTAAGAAAAGCCCTCTTTGATCACTAGGGAAACAACATGGTTGCTGCTTGGTATCCATGGGGGACCGTTCTAGGGTCCCTGAGAGTCCCAAATTCCACCCATACTCAGGTCTCTCCTATACAATGGCCTCACTCTTACACATCACCTATGCACATCTCCCATATGCTTTAAATCATCTGTAGATGACTTACAACACCTGATACAAGTGCTATGTAGATTGTTGCTATGTCGTATTGTTTAGGGACTAACAACAATACAGGGATTGAACCCAGAGGCGCTTAACCACGGAGCCACATCCCAGCCCTTCATTTTATTTTTTTTTTGGAGACAAAGTCTTGCTGAGTTGCTTAGGACCTCGCTAAGTTGCTGAGGCTGACTTTGAACTTGCGATCATCCTGCCTCAGCCTCCTGAGCTGCTGGGATTACAGGCATGTACCACCACACCAGCTCAGGTTCAGAATTTTTTATTAATATTTTCAATCTGGGGATGGTGGACTCCATGGACATGGGAGCTGTGGGCCTGGAGGGCCACTGTACTAGCTGCTCTGAGGCACCAAAGGCATTAGCAGAGTCCACCTGTACTCTATCTGAAGGACATGGGACACCTGTGGGATGAGACATCAGGAGCTAACTCCCAACACCGGGAGATTTCACAAGACCCAGGGTGACAAGACCTCAGGTTAAACTGGTGGAACATCAGCCTGGACTCATCCGCATTCCTGCTGCCTCCAGGGCCTGCTGCTTCTTGGGCAGCAGGGAGAAGGTCACAGAAGGACACCTGGGCCAGGAGTAGTTCCTTTCTGTCCTCTTCTTGGTTCTGCCTCCTCAACTACAAAATGAGGGGAAATGCTAAGAGCAAGTGGAGAAAGCCTGGGGGCACAGGGGAGCTCATCCTGAGGCTTCAGGGCTAACCCCCATTCCTAGTGGGGCAGCTGTACTTTAAATGTCAGGGTTCAGTGAAATAATTCATTTTTAAAAGGTATTTCAGGGCTGGGGTTGTGGCTCCGTGGTAGAGCGCTTGCCTAGCATGTGTGAGGCCCTGGGTTGGATCCTCAGTAACACACAAAAATAATAAAGGTATTGTGTCCATCTACAACTGAAAAAAAATGTGAAAAAGCTACTGCAATCAGAGCAATGACAAAAAACAAAAATGAAAGCATTTCATAACTACTGGGCTGGACAGCCTCTAGGGGTTCTTCCAGCTTCAACATTTTTAAATCCATGGAAGCGGGTGAATTTGCCTTATCTGGACTCTGCTCTAGGCCCTGGCAAACATCAGCTGGAAATTCTGCATGCAAGACAAAATTACTCTTTCGGGTGAGGCTTTGGTTTTACCGTAGGGATCCAAGGATGCTGTCTGAAAACTGGCTGGATGTAAATGGAAAGATTATTAGTGGAGAACCACACAGTTTGGGATCAAAAGTTTCCAACTTCCTTCTTCTCTCACTTTGGCGTGGGAATGGTGAGTGGGAGGGGAGTGAGGAGGACCCTGAGAGAAGGTGAAGTCACAGACTTGGCAGGGTGAAGACTGCCAAGCTAGTCCCGCTCGGCACTCCTCACTGACGGAAATGTGCCTCGACAGAATTCCCCTGCCGACGTCCTGGCTCTGCACTCACCAGGCCAAATTCAATCTTCCTCCTGATGACAGTTTAGTGAACACTGTGAAACCAGCCACCGGCCCCACTACAGATCTGTCCTAGCAACTCAGATGGGTCCTCAAGCCTCTGGGTCAAACCTGTACTCAGTGTTTGTCCTCTCAGCACATTTCATACTTCCTGCAAGTCTTCGGTCTAAGTAGAGGACCTCAACTTCTACTTGATGACCATCAAGGCCCAATATCAAGTTCACACCTCCATGTCTGCATCTCCACCATGTCAATAAGGAGCACCCCTCCTTCCCAGAGGGAAGGCCTTCTTTCTGCCCCGCACGACTGCTTCCTCCTGCTCTTCCAGGGCCCTGCTTCATCTTGTGATCATTCCGACTTGCACTCAGGTGAGGCTGTAGAAAACTGTCAAAATCATCCGTGTCACAACGACACATAAAGACAGAAAAATATAAGATCAGCGAGAGATCTAGGAGGCCCGCGCCTAATCAGAGTCCCAGAAAGAAAAGAAAAATATGCAAAGTTGTAGCCCCAGGAATACCACCGAAGAGTCCTTGGGGCTGAAGCCACTGTCCTGCAGATGGAAAGGGCAACAAGCAGGAGCCCAGACCCACACATGGACACTGCAGATGGAAAGGGCAACAAGCAGGA
>JAJEJO010000121.1:147156-230218 GCA_020662805.1 Glaucomys volans | reverse complement strand
CCAGACCCACACATGGACACTGCAGATGGAAAGGGCAACAAGCAGGAGTCCAGACCCTGGACTCCACATGGACACATCCACAACACATTCTGGAATGTCAAAGAGGGAGAGAGAGGTGCAAGGAGAGAGAGAACAAAACCAGTCCCTTACAAGAGAGTGCTAGTCAGTGACATCAGCCTTTTATCAGCCAAAGAGGATGGCAGAAGCCAAGGAATTTTCCAAGAACAGCGCTGAGGCACCGGGTGCACTGCAGAATCCGATGTGCAGAGGAAGGTCTAGTCAGGGAGGGCGGAACGTGTGCTCTAAGATATTTTCATGAACTCAGACAATTCGCTCCTCATTCTCTCATGGGGGCAGGGTGGAGTCATGTGAATGTAGTCCAGCAGTATGAAGGCGTGAACCACGAAGAAGAGACACATTCAGACATGTTGGATTCAACTCAGGGACAGAGTGAAGGGTGGAGGATGCACAGCCTCAGATCTCGAGATGAGCTGGTCCAGAATGGACAATGTGAAAAACAGAGCGTTTGCATAGTTGAGGGGATGAAAAAGTCAGAGGCGATGAGAAAGCATAGAACACATGGAGAAAAGATAACGGAAACTCTAAGAGAAATTAAATGCTATTCGAGAAAGTCAGATCCAATACAAAGGACAGCACAATGTGACTTAAACAGTGGTCTCGGTGTAAAACTGGCGCATCCACCTGCTCCTAGGTTCATCTGTAAGTGCCTCCTGCGGGGAGGCTGGGCAGCCTCAGAAGGAAGGGACTCCTGCTCAGCCCGGCCCTGGGGGACACTGGTATGAGCACAGTCCACCTCGCTGATTTCAGGGTTAAGAATCAACTTGGGAATAAAACGAGGCCAGCAGTTACAGCACAGAACATAAATGGCAGCATCTAAACACCACGAAAGGCAGGCACGTGGAATCAAGAAGACAAAGAGGAGAAGGGAGACGGAAACTAGCAATTCCAGAAGTTGAGGGTATCTGCTAAAATCAGTCATTTGTATCCAGTGAATTTTTGAACAAAGCCTTCTTGGTCACTCTTTACCAAACTTAGTTCCGGGATTTCTCAGAGTGTGTGGTCACCCCACCATCCAAGTCTGGGTCCCCCAGGAGGCCCTGCCTGACCTGAGGACCAAGGGCACAGAGTGCTTCACAGGAAGACAAACAGCTCTCCCTTCTCCGTCTGCAGCTGTGGCGCTCAGCTTGCTAGGAACAGCAGTCCTGGGGTCCTCCCTCCTCCTCTCCCATCTACTGAGCCGCTGGTACATGCCCAGAGCTGAGATGGCCTTGTTCTCAAGGGGAGCCCACCTAAGAGGTCACACCTGCGGCCTGAGGATAGAGCCTGGGTGAGGATGGTGCCTGGGAAGGTGAAAGCATTTTTTGGAAGGCATTTAACAGAAGATGGGTGACGAGGACTTCCTGCACCAACAGACAGGGAGCAGAAGGGACAGTAGTGTGCTGAGGGACCACCATGAGACCTAACAAGGCATCACACACAGCACTGCATTTAACCCTGGGGACCACTCCGGGGGGCAGTGGGTGGACCACTGAACTTTACTTGGTCACCACCCCTGAGAACATGGACTCCAAGACGGCGCAGCCAGTCCAGGCCGGGGCTCTCTCCTCATACTGCACAGACTGCTAACTCAGTTACCTGGAAGGAGGGAGCTCATGTAGGAGTCAGGTCCAGTGGAATTCTCCAACCCTGCTGGGCCAGTCACAATGGCTGAAGGAGGAAAGGCCACATGTAGGAGAGCCCTAGGAACTGGCAACCCAAGCCCTGGAGCTCCACGCCACATTCACCTTGAACGACACAAAGGTACTGCTGACGGTGAGATCCTGACCCCTAACCATCCTCCCAGTTCCTCCTCCTGCTCCCAATACAAGGACAGGGTTGGCATTACCTTCCTGCCGTAAGTGCAGTGACCCAGTCCTGAGCTCTGAAGCTCTCACCACGCTACCTACACAGGGCCACACCTTCTACCTGAGCTGTTCCTTCCAGCACTAACAGTTGGGGCCCCTCCAAGGTTGGGGCTCTGCATAGGAGAGAAGCCTGTGATAAGGAAAAATGAGCCCCTGGGACACCAACTGACTCAGCTACAAGGGAGCTGCAGGGTGGGTGTCCACTGCAGGTCCCAGGCTCAATGGCCTTCACCTTTCA
This sequence comes from Glaucomys volans, assembly GCA_020662805.1. Taxonomy (NCBI): domain Eukaryota; kingdom Metazoa; phylum Chordata; class Mammalia; order Rodentia; family Sciuridae; genus Glaucomys; species Glaucomys volans. The sequence goes on along the minus strand of JAJEJO010000121.1, from coordinate 228,055 downwards.
CTTTCAATCAGTCTCCATCTCATGTGTTATTAAACTCTAAGAGGATGCAAGGAGGAATGGGGAGTTTTGCTAAAAACAAAACCAAAGCCAGCCAGGAAGTACTATGTTAAGAAGAAAAAAAAATCACAGCAGGTGGAGATTAAACAACAGTAGGTAGAACTATGTGTATTTTACGTGGATGTTTTAAAGTTTAACTTGGGTGGAGTCTCCAGGGAATCTAGTTACTTCAGACAATCTACGGTGTCAAATGAACATTACAGTGCAAATGAGCACACAGAAGAGGCCCCAAAGACACCTAACGGATTACGCTTTCCCTTCAGCGCAATTGCGTGACTTGGTGTTTAAATGACTTGCTAACTCATTCATTCATTCATCTAAAACTTACTGGTAACATGGCAAGCCACTGTACTGGGGGTGGGAGCTGGAGATACCATGGGAGCGTCTTCATTCCAGAAGGTGAGAGGCCGGCTAGAAGAATTCACCTCTCCTGAGAAAGGGTCACCTGAAGGCCAGCGGGGTCAGCTCCATGCAGAAGGCGGGTGAGGCAGCCCAGGAAGAACCCACATTTCCATCACTCCGCACCTGTGCTCTGGGAACCCCAAGGAGTCCAGCACCCCTGCCTGATGAGCTGTGTCAAGAAACAGAGTTGTGGCAGAGCCAAACAAAAGCCCTTATTTGCAAAAGCAGAGATTTTGAACACAGACTGAAATCATGGTCAGATTTGAAATCTGCAAAGCTTTTTGCTGAATAAATGGGGCTGAGACAGAGGTGTCCCAGTATCTCCCGTTTGTGGCATGAATGACTGACTCAGTGGATGGGAGAGGGCGAAAGAGGCACCGCAAGTGCAGGGTTTGGACACACAGCCTGCAATGCCTGGAGCCGGCAAAGAGGCAGGGATGTCCTTCACCAAGGTCAGAGGACACCCCACACAGGTTATCCTTCTAAAACGTGAGAGGGTAAGATGTGTTATGGAAATGAAAAATTCTACCTCCCACTCTAGGTTCCTGTAGCACTGACTGCTTACATTCATGATCTTTCTCCAAACAACAAAACAAATAACCTGAATAAGCAACCGGGGAACCCATGGAGGGCTCCGTGTTAAATGAACACCAAAACAAATAACCTGAATAAGCAACTGAGGAACCCATGGAGGGCTCCGTGTTAAATGAACACGAAGGGCAGGAACAATCTGGAAAATGAATGTCCATCTATCCCACTGGGAACTAAGTTGGTGTACTAAAGTGAGAACCTTCAGGAAAGGGAGGATGGAAGAAAATGTCAGAATTGTCTGGCAGGAGGACAATGGGCCTCCGGCTGTGAGCAGCAATCAGCCAGAAACCTGGAGACCTGAGACAGACCACAGGACAGGGGCTCGGCTCTCTGCTGGGCCTGCTGGTCTACCAGGAGGATTCCCAGGCATATGGCACATGGCTGTCCCCAGATGGCAGGTCGAAGAGGACAGAATAGGTCCCGTCCAGGGTCCAGTTCTGGTGTCTGCTCTGGTCTCAGTGGCCCCACTCAGCCGTAGGGAGATGGGCCTGTCCAGGGAGAAGGCTTTGGAGATAGCCTCCTGAAGAACCTTTCCTAAGGCTTGGGAAGAAACGTCTTGAATCTGTGGTCCTTATTTTGAGACGACAAGATATCTATTTGGGCCTGGAATAACTTCCCAGGGTCCCCAGGCATGTTACAAAGTGCCACTGGAGTGGTCTGGTGGCTTTGAACCTATGCTTTGGAGATAGATCCCTCCTGGTCACCCTGTTGAACTATGTTCACACAGATGTATGACAGCTGGGTTTCCCATCCCAATTCCAACTCTGACAAGCTGGGTCAAGTGACCCCAGTCAAGGTCACACCTGAATAAAAACAATACAAAAACGGTAAGCCAACAACAATAAAATAAGGGTTTGTATTTAATGATTCTCAAATGTGGGTCCCTGAGAGATTTTAAGCTGGCTGTTTGGGATCCAGATGGGGGGAGTTTGTTATAAATGCAGGTAAAAGACACTGAGCCAGGTGTGGTGTTGCATGCTTACAATCCTAGCAACTTAGGAGGCTGAGGCAGAAGGATCACAAGCTCAAGGCAGCTTCAGCAAATTAGCAAGCAACTTAGTGAGACCCTGACTCTAAATAAAAAATAAAATTAAAAAGGCTGGGGATGGTGGCTTAGTGGTAAAGCACTCCTGGGTTCAATCCCCAGTACAACACTAAAAACAAAACAAAACCAAGATACAAAGTCTAGACCTTTGACCTTGGATCTGGGATAGGTCCAGGGCATCTGAATTTTGAATAAGCTCTGCAGGCAATTCTGATAAACAGGCAGACTGGGGACCACTGGATTAAATGATCACTAAAGCTCCCTCAAGCTGTCACAATGTGTGACTCTACGCATATATTTAACAAATGCTCATGACCACGCCAGGAGCCACACCCTGGAACCTAACATAGGGTAGTTACTCAGACATTACTTATGCTTGCTGATAATAACTCTTGCTTTACAGAACACAGAAGAAAACGAATTAGTCAGGGGTCTTAAAATAGACCCTCTGTCTCCATTTCCCTGTAGTGAATTTTCAAAAACTGAAATAGAGTGTCAACCACATCTCGAGCTCAGAGGACAGGCTACGTGCCGGGAGGTCCAGGGTCATGAGCTCTCTTCCCACAGGGGCCACTGCATTATCTACCATTCTGACCCTGAGCAGGAGAATTTGGGGCTGCTTTTTTCAGAGTGCCCCTCCACTCTGCCAGACAGAAACAGCCACCACCAACCTGCCTCGTAGGGCTGCTGAGAATTCACAGGCAATTTGCTATCACTCTGACCATCTCCTGCTAACATCAGGTGTCAGGATCCAGAGGGGCGACTCTCACTCTACATCACTGTCAGACTCAGAGTGTCCGTACCACAATTAACTCAACAGCTCAAAACAAGAGAACCTGATGAAGGACTCCCAAAGAGAAAGGAGGCGACCCCTGTGCTCTGCACTCAGGGAGAGGCAAGTCCAGCCTGGCCATCCAGGGCCATCTTCTCTGGGCATGTGTGCGGGGAGCACAGCAGCTCTGCTCAGCCTGGTCAGCAGCTGCAACTTCCTGTAGCCAGACCTGCTGGTGTTTGGAACTGACAGCAAGCAGGGTCAGTGAGAATGGAAAGAATGACAAAGTGTCCTTCCACCTTCCTGAGGCCCGGCTGATATGGAAACCGGCTGGCGCAGGCCGCGATGGAAAGTATGAGGCCACTCTTGCCTGGGACTACTGAAGAATAATCAGATCAGGGCCCGTGCTAAAATATCACTGCGGCTCACTTGACCGCTCTTACCCTGGCCCGTCCCTCCTTCGGGCTATGACAATGATATGCTACAACCTGAAGCAGCTGGAGACAGGGCCTGCAGACACAGGCCAGGGATGGCTCCCGGAACTGAAGTGGGCAGAGATGGGTGTGGCGTCCCCTGCAGGATTACCTCAGGGTGCCCAAGGCGGTCAAGCACACTTTTCCTATGGCTTCCCACCTGGGTGCACAGCTCCCTGATCTTAAGAGGGCGCAGTCTTTGCTCCACTCTGTAGGGGAGGGAATCTGGACCTGGGGGATCAAATGACTGGCTTGAGATTGCACAACGCAGGAAAATCCCAGGGCGTGCAAGTCTTCACACCTGGAGACCGCTCTGGCTGTCTCCTGCGTGGCACACTCATGCTGAAACCCAGAAAAGCACAGAAAGGCAAGCGTCACAGGGATATTTGTGGTTAATGCCATTATATTAAAACACACACACACACACACACACACACACACACACACACACACGGGCATGGGTAAAAGGAAGAAGGGCAGAACTTTTTGGCCAAAACTTTGAAATGTCCTTTAGACAAGCACCAGGCAAGAGATCCCTGGGGGTAAAATATAAGCACTGAGCAGCACATCAGGAGTCCCAGGCCCTTCCAGGTGGACCCGGTGCAGCCCCTGGGATGCCCTAGTCGCCATGGGAAAGAGCCCCTGAAAATGCCTTTCAGGCTGGGAGTCTAATAACCAAAGTGTCTAGGCCTCCCTTGCAACTGTTTGGCGCTTTTAAAGTCTTTAGAAGGATCCCTGTTCCAAAATTTCAAGCAAGTCACGATGCTTAGGCAGTTCCAGGGCTGGGCGTGGGGAGGCGGGGACAGGAAAGAACAAAAGCCCAGGTTCACTCAAAACCAAACCAAAACAAAACAAAACAAAAATGAGATCTCAGAGATTTGAAAAATAACTTGGTATCACCCTGAACATCTTTTCCACCTGAGAAAGAATCATTCATACTCCCTCTTTCTGTGCGCTTGAAAGGTTTCCTCAAATTGAAGAAGAGCAGTAAGGGGAGGGAGACGACCAGGATGAGGACTAGGGTGAGGAGGAGCAGATGGGGAGGGCAGAGGACATTCATACCCCAAGCCCCCACTCTCCCCTCTCCATTTGCCAAACCCTGGCAGGGAAGTCAAGCAAGCCCCAAAGAAAGACAGCAGTCAATCCCAGAGGTTAATGCCTTTATATTTAAAAAAAACAAAACACAAAAGGCAAAGTATCTATTGCATACAGGCCCTCAAAATATTAAAGACACTCAGGATAGCTTGCATTTAACACAGGATTCATGGAAAAGATCTAAAATTAATTAATTAAAGTTAGATCAGGAAGTGGCCCATAGAGATGAAAGGCAGTGGGAAGAGGACCTCATGGGGTTATTTTACTCTTGCAAAGCAATAGCCTGTCCACTCAGATTGAAGAATAGGGGCCAGCCTCACCACTGACCTCCCAGCTCTGAATCCCTGTCAAGACGCCAGCAGGGCTGATGTCCATCAGGCCAGCCTCACATCCCTCCCCGCCATCCTCGATTCATCCTCTCAGGTAAGGTGTATTCAGGTACCAGGTAGGGAATGTGCAGTTTCTCCCCAGAACTGCAGCACTCCAGAGGGTCTGTGCGCCTTACAAAGGCAGCTGTAGCCCTGGACACCATAGGCCTACTCGAGCCAGGAGGTCACTTACCAGCACAACACATGCGCATGGAAGGTGCTGTCCCAGGTGCTGGGTACTCGGTGGCTAGCAAGGCTCTGCAAAGCTGGCCTTCTAGCAAAGGAAAGATGATAATTAATCATCTTCCCTACTGTCAAGAAGTGACCAGTGCCACAAAGACAGCTAAGAGCAGAGACAGTCAGGGGGAGGACAGTGCCACCTTTGATGAGGGCTTGGGAAGACCTCTCCAAGAGAGTGGCACAGACCCAGACAGAGTAAAGCTGTGGGGAGTGTAGGGGGAAGAATATTCCAGAATTTCCAGGCCTCAGAAGAAGGACCACACTTGGCACTCCGGGACAACAGCAAAAGGCTAGAGAGGCTCCCGCCACACCAGGAACAGAGGGGAGTCTGCAAGGTGGGGGGCAGTCCACGGATGGCCAGCAGGCCAGGTGGGCACTCAGAGCCCCCTAAACGTGGTGGGGTGCTGCTGGGAGTTCTGAGAGCAGCCTGCTTTGACTCATGTTTTCAAACACCACAGGCTGCTGTGGAGTCAGACTTCCAGAATGGCGGGAGGGAGGCGACAATCAGGAGTCCGTCCAGTCTGCTGGCTTGCAGGGCGGAGGTGAGCTGAGAAGCAGGGGGCTTGGAACTCTTCTGAAGAGTTCCAGGACCTGCTGGGCTGCATGTGAGGTCTGGGGAAGGGCATTGAGTGACGGCTGCGTGCATCCTGGAGCCACTTCCAAGGGGATCCGAGAGATCCACCTGGCAGGTTTTAGAAATCACAGTCCTGGCTAACAGATTCCTGTAGACACTCCTGCCAGAACGGGAACTCAGGTCACCCTAACAGCACTGGTCTGAACTGTGTTCACGTCCCCTCGCACCCTCACATCCATGTGTCTAGGCCCTCCCTACCTTCCAGGGCTGTAGAAGTGACCTCGTAGATGCAGACAGCCTGTAGGGAGGTGACGGGGTCCTAATTCACACGGATGGTGTCTCCACAGGAGGACAAAACTGGGGCACACAAAGGGACACCAGACATGTACATGCACAGAGGGATGATCAGTGAGGACATGGGAGAGAGAGGCCATTTGCAGGCCAAGGAGAGAGGCCCCAGGGGGAGCCAGTCCAGCGGGCACCTTCAGTTCAGACTTCCAGACTCAGGACTGTGAGAAAAGAAAACTTCAGATGCTGAAGACACGCAGTCTCTACAGGTAATGCAAGTAGCCTATTTTGCTTCAAATCTCTACAGGCTGATAAATTTAAGCACAATTCACAGAGACTTCATGACCAGAGTAGCCACTGGAAAAGCAAGCCACTCCTTGTACCTCACACGTACACACACGCAAGGCTCACGGTTCACGTGATCTTCGTAATGAAGTTGGCAACATTTACTCCCAGTTACCTTGGGACAACGTTCTGGTGGCCCTCCCACTGAAGGCCATGGCTGCGTCTGGATCCCTGAGGACCAGGCAGCCAAGGCAGCTTGTCAGAGCCATCTGGACGGCCCCAGCCTGCTGACCATCACCATGCAACAATTTGTTGACTTTAAACCTTTTGCCCATATTCTAGAGGCAGAAAAATCTCACCCCTTACTTCCAGTAATCTCTATTAATATCCCTTCCTGGGCCCTGGAAGAAGTTAAGAATCCAAAGGGAAACTGGAAATTCAGTTATGTTAGAAATATCCAGAACGACTCATTCAGAATGAACTGACCCAACAACCTAAAAGCAAAATGATGAAAAGTAACCCTTCTCGCACTAGAACATTCCTTTCTGAATGTTTCTACCCAATCCAAGAAAACAGACATTATCATGGTTAAAAAAAATGTGCCTTGTAATATAATATTCCATAATTATAGTTTGATCTCGTGAATAATGCCTCAAACACAGCCTTCTGCAAAAGGTTTTCTCCTACCAGATCACTCTGGGGGTGCTGACTGTGTGGAAACTGCATTCCACCGCGGAATCTAATCCTGTTGATATTAAGGCCTATTAAGGTTTTCATCAAATTGCGAGGTGAGGTGGTGTAATTAGGGAGAGCTGGGGAAATTACAAAGGAGGCAGAGGATTTCCGTCCACAGCGTTAGACACGGACAGACCTTCAGTTCCTTGTAATTTGGGGTCATGTGCTTACAAATTAAAAAGAGCTCACGGGTCAGGTTTCTTCAGGCCAGCACGGAAGCAGGTACCTGCCTGCCTGGTGACGGTGGCAGCCTCGGTGGAGAGACCCACACCCCACATGCTTTCCTGCCTCGGTCTGACTTTCACCAGGGGATTAGTAGGAGCATCCTGAATCCAAACAACAAAATCAAACACACACCGACCACTAGATCCCAACGGCTTCACGTTGATGTGTGGCCTAGGAACCAAAATCAAGAGTTATCTAGGATCATGTTTTGAAAGGCGTCCAGTGCACACCACCTCTGTGGGCTGAAAGGCCAACGTGGTAACATTCATACAAACTGGGTACTTCATTTTTAAAATAAATTACACACTAGTCATATTTAAAACAAATTTTATCTTTGCCTAGGAAAATTAGTTATAGAATTTTTTAGAAGTTGAGTAATTTGTAAAGATTATCTAAGTTTCAACTTCAACCTTCGAACTCACTTTGGTGATTATTTGTAGCATCAGCAGTTCTAAGGGATCTTTGGGGACTCTACCCATATATGAGAAAGAAGAAATTAATAGGCATTCCCAGAGCAATGCAGGAGTTACAGAAGTAGTGCTCATTAAGATGTTATTTCTACTTTTTAATTTATACTAGACATTCATAAGTCAAGAATACACACTGTAATATCTATAATAACCACTAAAAGAAGAGCAATGTCTAACAGTCAAGTTGGTAGAGGAGACAATAGTATAAGTTTTTAAAATACTCAATTCGAAAGAAAACTGGAGGGCTGGGGATATAGCTCAATCGGTAGAGTGCTTGCCTCACATGCACTAAGGCCCTAGGTTCAATCCCCAGCATCCCCACCCCCACAAAAAAAAAGAAAGAAAGAAAGCTGGAAAGAAAATAAAGGGCTACAGAACACATGGAACAAGTAGCAAATGACTGGTCGGAGAAAACTATTGAGAGATGGTGGAACCGTGGGGCCTGGCCCCTTCCTCTTCCTCTCTATTGTTTTCTGCTATCAGACAGGTGCTCTGGCTCTTCCACATGCTCCCTGCCCCTGCCATTCAGCAGTCCCACCATAGAGCTGAAAGTAATGGATCCTGATCAAGAACTGGAATCCCTAAAACCAAGAAACAAAATAAATCTTTTGCTTTAAAAGTTGTTTATCTCTGGAATTTGTTATAGTAACAGAAAGCTGACTACCAGAGAAGCATTTAAATGAAAAGGGGGTCAATTCACCAGGGAAATACAACTCTTATAAATTTTTACATACTTAATAACACATCCTCAAAAGTAAAAGTTAGCAGGACAGAAAATAAGTCTGACTGTGTGATTCAAATCACAACAGGAAATTTTAGCATCTGTCAGAACAAACTTCAGTACTATGAAAAATAATGATAACAAGTTTAACCCTATTTACTACGTGTTGTTGCTAAGCAACTGCACTAACTACAAAGTGTACATTCTTTTCAAGTGCACAGGTAGCAACAAACCAACTTAATGTTGAGCCATAAAGCAAGTATGAAAAACAGTTAAAGAACTAAGAGTGGTTCTTGATCATAGTTGAACTATGCAAGTTGGTAATGTAAAAGGTAACCAGGAATCCACATGCTGGTAAGGCAGGCAACATGTGTCTGAATAATCCACAGATCAAAGGAAAAAATCAGAGTAGAAATCAAAGATATCTTAAAGTTAAAGATCATGAGGATGTGACATATCGACACTTATTAAGACAGCAAAAGCCACATGTAGAAGGAGATTCATGGCCTCCTGTGAATATGTTGGAAAGAAGATGAAAATCAATGTTTTACATGTCAACTACAAAAGGGAGAACAGAAAAGCAATTAAACCCAAAGAAATTAGAAGGAGAAAAGAGCAAATATCGTGAATAGATAAAACAATCAGATAATGGAAAAATCAGGTGAGGTTGGCTCTTCTAAAACAATGACAGATTCAGTACGACTCCAACGGGGCTGGTGAAGAAGCAGGAAAACCAAGACCACATCAGGGTTCAAGAGGGGACGACCTTAGGTCCTGTGGTTTTTTAAAAGCCCATACAATTAGTATGCCAACATACTTGAAATTTTAGGTAAAATAATCAAATTCCTAGACAAATATAATTTACAAAAATGACAAGAGGAAAAATTCAATCGGTTTTACACTTACAAAAAAATTCCAGAGCCTGGAATTTCAAACCACCTTGAAAGAAAACTCCAGACCCAGGTATTTTCATCAGTGAAATCTAGACATTTAAGAAATAATGTCAATCTTACATAAACTCTTTGGGTGAAGAGACAGAAAGGGGACCCTTCCCCACTCGCTCTATTTTAGCACAACCTCAATCCCCAAACCTGGCAAGGTATTGCAAGAGAGAAAACCTGTCTGCCTGTGTCTCTCATGGACTTGAAGATGACCACCAAAGGACAATGACGCAAAATGAACTGGAGTTGTGAAAGAGAGCCTCCCACAGTCAGGGAAGGGAACACAGCACACCAAAAGGCAGGCAAGGGAAAGGAAGGGGAGGGAGGGAGGGGGAGGGAGGAGAGGGAGGGAGTAGAGGGAGGGGGAGGGAGGGAGGGATGGAGTAGAGAGAAAAAGGGAGGGAGGAGGGGAGGAAGGGAGAGGGAAGGAGGAAGTAGGGAGGCAGGGAGGGGGAGGAAAGGTGGGGGAGGGGGACAGGAAGGGAAGGGAAGGAAAGAGTATGTGAACAGAATAAATGTTGGTGAGAATGTGGAGAAATAAGAACCCTACCCTAGTAGCAGGAATGTAGATGGTATAGCCACTGTGGAAACCAGTATGGCAGTTACTCAGAAAGTCACGAATAGAATTACCATATGGTCCAGCAGTTCCCTTTCAGGGATACACCAAAAGAACTGAGAACAAGGTCCTGAACAGATATTTGTATACCAGGTTCACTGCAGCATTCCCAACAGGCATGATGGCAACCACCCAAGTGTCCATCAACAGTAAAATGGATCAACAAAATGTGGGATATTCACACAATGGAATATTATATAGCCTTAAAAAGGAAGCAAATTCTGGCACATGCTTCAACACAGATGAACTTTGAGGAGACAATGCTAAGTGAAATAAGCCCACCAAAGACAAATACTTTATTATTCCACTTACATAAGGTATGTCGAGTAGTCAAACCCACAGAGATAGAAAGTAGAATTCTGATAATTATCAGGAGCAGGGGAAGGGAAAATGAGAAGCTGATATCTGTGGGGACAGAGTTTCAGTTCTGCAAGATGGGAAGTCCTCTGGAGACTGGTTGCACACCAGTGTAAATATACAACACTGCTGAACTGTGCCCCTAAAATGGTTCAGACAGCAAATCCTCGTGCGAATTTTACTCTCATTTCAAAGCTTGTCAAAGAAAAAGTACAAAAAAGACAGGGGTGTTTTGGAGGATACAGAGACAAAGAGGGACACATTTACTTGTAGATATTAACCGGGCGTCTCACTGCATTTCATGAGAGTATGGTCGTGAAAGACCCTTGTAGGAGGTAAATGCTAGAATTGGAAGGATTTTGTCACATTATTGCTATCTTCACAGGATTAATAATTAAATTTTAAGGGGAAGCATTATGTAAATGATAATTATTTTCCTGGAAAAGGATAAGATCATCGAAAAATAAGGGACAACAGCTGGGTACAGAAGAAGTGGCAGTTAATTTTACGCATCAGTTTGCCTGGGCCACGTGGGGCACCCTAATTTAACACCATTTCTGGGGGCATCTGTGAGGGCGTCCCAGGACAAGACTAGCATTTTAATCTGTGGACTCCCCAGTGAGGCTGGGCACCATTCAGCCCACCAAGGGCCATACGGGACCAAGGGCAGAGGAGGGGAGGCTGCCCCTGCCTCCTGCCTCTCTGCGGGAGCCGGCGTCTCCCTCACCTTCTGCCCTGGGACTCCCCAGGCTCAGGCCTTCAGGCTCCTCGGGGTCTCCAGCCTGGCAGGCCCTCCCCGTTCCTGTCCTATCCACGCAGTCCACTATCCCAGGAGAACCCTGACTGCCCGCTGCTCCCCTGGCCTCCAACACCCTGCGACACCCCAATACCCTGCCCGTTCCACCAGAGGCCTTTCTGTCCTTGAGTTTCCTCTGCCTGGACCTCACCCAGCTCTTTGTGTCCTTCAGATCTGTTCAAAAGCCCCTCCTGGGAGACCTTCCAGGGTCCCCAAGGGGCCCCGTGTCACCTGTTACTGCCACCACAGCTCCCATGTGCTTATGTGCAGCGGTGACCACAATGTCTACCTCTGGTTAAATAACCTCCCTCTCCCATGAAACACTCAGGCCTGGGGTGAAGGCTCGGCTGCTCCCGGGTCGAGGTACCGGCCAGAGCAGGTCAGTGAATACCTGTGGGATGAAGATCAGACGAATGAGAGAAGCATGGCACCGCTTCCCGCACCCTCATGCAGCGGCAGGAGAGGGGCCCGGCCCCTTTCCAACGTGCATCTCTGGGGGCGAGTTTTCTCCACATTATTCTCACACACACACATTTCGGCGGGACAACCTCCTCCCATCCCAGCACCGAGCACCAGCCCCGACTGGGCTCCCCAGGCGGGGTGCTGAGCCTGTAGCCAGCATGTCCGGCTCCTGCGACAAGCGCTAAGGCATGCGTCCTTAATGGTCCCTGGGCTAGAGAACCGTAGGACAGTTACAAGACTAGGGGGTGCATTTCCGAGGAGGTTCCAGGTCTTCCCGAGACACCCCAGTCCCCAGATGCTCCAGTTCCTATGTAAACGGCAGCGTACTTGCATAGAACCTATGCGCATCCCCTGTGTGCTTTAACCATCTCCAGAGGACTTGTAGGACATGACCCAAGGCCAGCGCCATGTGCACGGCGTCATGCTGCCTGCTCAGAAATGACGACAGGGAGGGCCTGTGCGCGTTCATTACAGATGTGATTCTTTCTCCCAGAATAATTTCCATCTGTGGTTGCTGGACCTGGGGAGCAGAACTCACGTGTACAGAGGGTCCATTACCTGAGAAGCTTGGGTTCTTGTGGGCACGTCAAATACGTCATTGTCAATTGTAGCTGTACACTGGAGTCTTCAGAATGACTGGATCGAATGGCCTAGAAAGCTCTGGCCACTGCACTATTTCATGACTTGACCTGGGAGGTCAGGATAAGGGTCTGTTGACTAAAACCCTCGTAGGCCCGCGTGGTGGAACCTACCTGGTGTCAGGAGAAACTCACCAGCACACACAAAGTTCCTTTCCTTAGGAAAAGCAGGGAATCGAGGCTGACCCGGATGCAGTCCTCAATTCCTGAACACTGTCCGGCGATGCTCAATACGTACTTAAGCACCTACTGTGTACCAAGCAGGTCTGGGAGCTGGGAAGCAGCAGAGAGCAAAATGAACGAAACCCCTGCCTGCGAGCCATTCACACTCTGGTTGAAAGAGATAAACAGCGAAGAATAAAAGGTGGCACAGAGACAAAGATGGGAGGGCAGGGACAGAAAGTGCAGGGAGGAGGGTACAGAGGAGATCAGGTGGCCACAGAGGTCTCCCCGCGAAGGTGACAGCTCAGCCGGGATCTGAAGGGGAAGCAGGTGGCCCTCCAGGTGGAAACTACCGGGGAGGAGGGAGGAGCCAGGGCAGGGGCTGGGGCAGGACACAGAGACCAACAGGGAGGCGGATGGTGAGGGGCCCGCAGCTGCCGTGTGCCCACTGCGGGTGAGGACAAGCAGAGGGAGATCACAGCTGAGCTTCGAGCAGGACTGTTTTAAGAGCCAACAGCTCAGCCAGGCGTGGTGGCGCACACCTGTAATCCAAGCGACTTGGGAGGCTGAGGCAGGAGGATCACGAGTTCAAAGCCAGCCTCAGCAACTTAGCGAGGCCCTAAGCAACTCAGTGAGACCCTGTCTCTAAATAAAATACAAAATAGGGCTGGGGATGTGGCTCAGTGGCCGAGTGTCCCTGAGTTCAATCCCTGGTTCCAAAAAAAAAAAAAGAGCCAACAGCTCGAGTCTGTCAAACTGCCCTGAACTCTAAGTCGTCATCCATCTGTCGAGAAAAAGGGTGTCGGGACCCTCACACCATGGATGCTGCTGCTGTGCTCACACCCACACGTCCACTACCTTACCTAGTCTGTGGAACTGGAATACCACCTGATGTGACTCATCCTCTCCCCCCTGAGTTACAGTGGCAATGACACAGCACGCTGCGGGCTGGGGACGAGCTGAGGGTCAGCTAGCTCCACCAGCGCTCACCGCGTCCACGTGGGAAAGCCACACCGCGCAGGCACCTTGAATCTCACAGTCTAAGCAGTCATCAGACTTAGGAAATCTGGAGGGGGGAGACGTCCAGGGTATTAGAGAGGTGCCCCCACATCCTCCCAGAATCTCAGACCTGCCCTCACCAAACCTTCCACTGTCTGGGTTGAAACAGATGAAAGGGAAGTGATGAGTGGCGAGAAACCTGAGGAACCACCCCAAACCACCCCACGTCTGAACTTGCATTCTGGGGAGAGTTTTGCTTAAAGGTGGGGGAGCGTGGCTCTCAGCCTTGCTGGCACTGGGGCAGCAGGGCAGGCGGCTCTCCTGCCAGGCCAGGCACTTCCCTTATCGGCTCCTGGGGATGGGGCCCAACCGCACACCCACACTCCTGAGTGACCGGGCTCAGAATAGGTCTGTAAACCCCAGGACCAGCAGGGCCACAGTCCTGAGTATGAGCCCTTGGTCAGGCGGTGGGCAAGGCTCACACTGCGGGGACAAAGCCCCACCTTCCCAGATGGCAAGCAATCCCGAGGTGGGACCATCTGCAGCATCACACGCTGCACAAGCCCTGGCCTCCTTTGTCACCATAGCCACCTTGCTGGGGCCACCCAGTACTTGTCACTGCTCCACACCAGGACTCCAGGTCTGTAAGGGAACTGCCGTGTGGATTTACATTGTCTTCAAAGTCAACAGAACCCAACCATCTGTTACTTGTGTTTTCTGATTCCAAGCCTCTTCTTGGCCGAGGCTGTCTGGTTCCCAACCAGACTTCCAATGCAGCCTCTATGTTTCCTAATGATGAATGTGGAGACGTCAATCTACAATTATAGGGAAACCTCAAAGGCCTGACTTAACTGGAGTGCCAGGAGGACGTGGGAAAGCACTGTGGGGCTGGCCCTCAGTGGGTAAGGCAGGGAGGCCAGGATGGGAAGGGGCCCTGGGCCCTGGGCACCCGAGCACAGTCACTCACACCAGCTGCACGGCCCCCAGGTGACCCTTCCTGAAGGGGCTCGGTCTTCCCTCTCTTAGCTTTTCAGGAAACTTGACCCTAGTTTATACAACTTGGGCCTCAGATGATGTCCTCAAACTTGCTAGTTAGGAAGAGACCACCATGAGGTGACCTCATGGGAGACCTGGTCGGATGAGGCACAGCAGTGAGGCACACATTTTGGGTCAAAAATGCTCAAACATTGGCCGTTTCAGGTGTTGATAAGAGCCCTCACCCACCCGCCACACACTGAGTGACCGGCGCTGCCGGGACAGGTGTGATGTTCTCCCCAGGTTCTCCTCAGCCTGCGGAGACTCACAATCATCCAGAAATCGGATCCTGGTGAACAAGACACGGCGAGCCACGGGCCCAGGACACAGCTTCCTCTGAGCAAGGCCTCTGCCTCTGCCCCCTTGCCCGTTTACCAGAGTAGGGGCCTTGAGTGGGCAGGGGCAGCCTGGACTGGAACCAGAGGCCTGCCAACCAGAGGACAGATGGCCTGCCACAGAGGGAGAGGCCCCCGCGGGTGGGCGGAGGACTCTGCCACTGAACCCGCTTCCAGAACAGGAAACCAGCCTAGGAAATAAGTCTGAACCCTCTGTCCTCGAGGAACGAGTGCCCAGTCTAGAGGAGAGCTGCGTGCCCCAGGGGGCACTGTCCCAGACACTCCATGTCAAATAGGAAGGAACAGCTCCTTGTCACTCCTCTTTCATTCAGGGCAGGAGGGCCAGTGGGTGCAGCTGAGTCCCCACCCTCCTCATCCTGGCAAGGGAGTATCTTCAGTTGTTGAAAAGGGAACAAAGATGTCCACAAGTGACAGATGGCATCAGAAGAGTGTCTTTCCTGACCCTTGAGTCAGAAGGTGGACCTTGTCAAACAGTCCAGCTGCGGAGCGGGCGGAGGATGTGAAGCAGCGCCCACGGGAGGAAACGGAACCAGCCAGCCAGCGTGTGGGGAGGGAGAGCGGCCCTGAGTCAGAGGCGCAGCCAGAAAAAGTGAGAATGCTCTGTAGAAACGGCGCAGGTGCCCCTTTGTGAAGCCTGGAGTCCCGAAAGTCAGCATGCTGCATTGACCAGCGAGAAGTGAGAAGCATGGGATGACATGGGCCAGGTGCCTGGCAGTGACAGTGAGTGACGGGCATCTGGTGCTGGGGAAGAGCAGGGTTTAGAGTCAGACCCGCAGGTGTCTGTCTAGCAGGTACTGGCCTGGGACAAACTCCCCACCTGGGGGTCCCCCTGTAAAATAGGAGTAATGACAGGAACACACCTCACAGGGATCCTGGGCATACAGCACAGTGAGGGACCAGGAGGGCAGACAGCAAGGGGTCGGGGTTAGGAACAGGTGCTAGAGCAAGACAGCCAGGGTTCACATCCTGCCCTCGCTCAGCTACTCTCCCCAAAACAAATGGGGCTGTGCCCACAAATCCCCTGCTACGGTGGCTGGCACCTAGTAGGTACTCAATAAATGCACTATCACCACTTCCCGTTTGGAGGTGCACTGGGAGGCGAGAAAAGAGGGTTAGCAGCGAGGGAGGAGAAATTACCTAATTTTTGAGTTCTAAGAAAATGCCTCAAGGCTTTTCCCTGACCATGGAAACAAAATGGAACAACAGCTGCCAAGAGAATAGCCTCCTGGTGCTTTTGTGTTTGGCTCCAGCTGTGTGTGACCTTTCAGCAAATCACAGACTCTGCTAAGCGTGCACACAGCCATCTATTTGCCACCATTCTCCGTGTGGGAGCCTGGGCACTGCAGGTGGGTGCTGTTATCTAAGCCACCATGAAGCCTGGGCTGCAAGAGGAAAATGAGGCATTTGCTCAGGCTCCGAGGAGGCAGGGTCCTTGTCCCACAGAGGAGCTGACTTCTTAACTGGCAAACAGATGCGGGCAGGAACGTAGCCTTTGCTGGCTGCTGGGAGGAGCAATATTGCTCCCCAGCACCCACCGACCCACTGTCTGGATGGTCACAATGGAGGCCACAGTGCTAGAGGGTCTGCCAAGGAGCCCAGAACCTGAGGTCGCAGAGGACCAACCACCACTCTGCAGAGTCGGGACACACTGTGCTACAGCAATGACAGAGGCTCTCGGTGTCCCCAGCACAGTCCACCTGCACACAGTGTTCCCCCCGCAACATACCTGCATCCAGGGCTCTCACTAGGGACAGAGAGGACGCAGCCAAGAGACCTCGAGGGACATGTGCCCTGCAGGCAGGGACAGCAGCGGCTGCCTCGGTATGTGGCAGAGCTGACATCTCGGAGGTGCTGGTGAACAAGCCCTCTCTGAGCATGAGCCACCTGGGGGTCATGTGACCTCACCAAGCCCTGGGGGGTGCTATTGTCATGACCCCCTCCTGAGGTGGGCCAGCTGAGGCCCCATGGCCCTCCCACCAGGGAGCCGCTGAGACAGGTTGAGGCCCAGGAGGCAGCACTTCTGCCTCTCAGCCCTGACCTCCAGCCAAGAGTACAGGCCTTCCTCCCATCAGAAAGGGCCGGCTTCCTGCTAGGGGAGCTCACTCCTGCTTCCTCCCACGGGATGGCGAACAGCACAGGGTTCCAAGTGGCTGGCACAGAACTCGCTGGGACGGAGAAAGCTTTGGCTGAAGTAAGAGGAACTCCAAGGGCCTGGCAGGCAAGACCATGGCTTCCTCATTCCTGAGGATCCTAAGTCCAGGAGCAGCCTCAGTGGGGGGCCTCCCAGAAGGCCCCTTCTTTATTCTCCTCTGCAGTTCTTCAGCTCACACAGCCAGGGGCTTTGTTTCCCAGGCCTTATCTGGGGAGAGCCTTTGCATTGCAGAGTGAAGCTACTCGGCCAAACACTGTCACTGAGCATGCCCTCAGGCTGACCGGGATTGGTGAGGATGTTGTAGAGCTGGGCAGTGCACTGCTGCTGCTCACTGCTCTGCACACGCTGGGCCCCTGGCGGAGCTGGGCAGTGCACTGCTGCTGATCACTGGTCTGCACACGCTGGGCCCCTGGTGGAGCTGGGCAGTGCACTGCTGCTGATCACTGCTCTGCACACGCTGGGCCCCTGGCTTTTATGTGCAGAGCGGAAGTGGAAAGTGAGGAGCAGAGTCAGGTCAGGAAAAGAGACACTTGAGACCAAAGGGGCCTCAACCTCTCTGGGGACAGAGTGGCCACCAGGTCCTTCTAGCACCAACAGCCTACTCTCCCATGCTATTATGAGGAACATGCTCCCAACTCTGCAGCTACCAGCCACAAGTGGCCTTTTCCATTAAAATTAGCCAAACGTCAAGTTAAAAATTCAGTTCCTCAGTGGAACTACCTACATTTTAAGTGCTCAGCAACGTGTGGCAATTAAAATTAAAATTAATCAAAATATAATAAAATTACAAGTTAGATTCCATGGAAACATACGCACACTTCAAATGCTCAGTGGCCACATACAGCTAGTGGTTGCCACACGGAAATTTCCATCTGGGTTCAGAGATGCAGCCTCTGCCTACAGACAGAGACGTGTGCTTCATAGAACATTCTTGCAGCCACTTCTTTAAAGAATTATGTGCTATACCTTATGTAACTAACAAAGACAGCCAGGTTTGTTTGTTGTATATAACCAGGTCTAAAATGAGAAAATGCTCATCTAAGATACGTGAAGGTGAGTTAACTACCTTGTGCCAGCCAAAGGTGAAACACCAGTGTTTCCGTAAGACAAGGGTGTCCATCTGCTGCTTCCATAATTCAATGGTGAAGTATCATATGTACAAGAAAATAATACACATGTAAGTACTGCAAAGAAGACGAATGGCAAGATTATCATTATTTGATTATATACCTGGAAAATGCAAAAGATTGAGTGACAGGTTGAACATACCTAATCTAAAAACTCAAATCTGAAATGCTGCAAAATACAAAAATTTTTGAGTGCCAACATGACAACTCAGATAGAAAATTCCACACCTGACCTGATATGATGGGCTGCAGTTAGGGGGCATTAAACACATAAAACTGCCTTTGGGCTCTGTGTATACATAAAATATATGTATATGAAGCATAAATGAATCTCACGTTTGATATTGGGTCCTATCCCCAAGAAATCTCATTAAATATGTACAAATACTCTAAAATCCAAAAATATCCAAAATCCAAAATCCTCTGGTGCCAAGCATGCTGAATAAGAGATACACAACCTGTATAAGAAATAGCAAGAAACTTCAGTGGGGGACTGGAGGGAGATATAGGGTGCAGCTGGTAAAGCTAACACTTAGAAACACAATTTCCTTTATATGAAAATAAAACAAAGGATAATGGAAAAAAGATCTCATTTTAATATATTTCTTAAGTTTACATAAAAATATTTATACAGAAGGATCTAAAACATAAATACAAACTAAAAACAAGAGGGCCTATACAGAGAAAACTTCAAACCTATACCGATAGGTGGCTTAAATAAGCAGAACAGTATAGGAACATAATATGTCAATGTGCCAATTAACCCTATAAACCCAACAGGTAACTATAAACAAGAAAACCAGAAGCCTGAACTCACTTCTTATATCAAAATAGCAATGAATTAAAGGCAAACATCAAAAATAAAAAATAAAAATGTAAAAGTACTCGAAGAAAACATATTCCCATATATCTTGGCCTAGGTATATGGCAAACTCAGAAGTTAGGAAGTAACATTTCTGCACTTAAACCACAAGTAAAAATAATAAAAATTTCTGTTAGGTTAAAACCACCACAAAATCAAGTGGTGACCTGGAGAAAATATCCATAATACAGGTGATAAAATACTAATTTTCTTAATAAACAAAAAAAATGAATTTTTAGGATTCTTAAGTACCAAACACTCACTCAAAAGGTAGTAAATTATAAGCAATCAATTTTATAGAAATAAAAAAGCAACCAATAACCAATGAGCATTATAAATGGTTAAACCTGTACCTAAAAAAGGAAAGGCAAATTGAAACAAGGAGATACTCTTCTGTGTCTGTCAAAGATCCTGGCAATGATTGGAACTGATTTACAGTTCTGGCAACAATGTGGAGAAGAAGAAATTCTTATGCGGTACTGGTGGTGACACAAATCAATATAAACATTCTGGAGAGCAAACTGACAGTATCTATCAAATGTAAAATAACCATACCCTCTGATTGAGAAATTCCACTGGAGAAATGCACCTCATAATATACTTATAACAGCAAACTAAGATGTGTATGCAAGAATGCTGCTTGGAACACGATTTATAATAGGAAAAAAAATTGAAATGACCTAAATGTTCATCCATAGAAAAAAACAGTTTAACTGGGTTATGTTCTTATAATGAAACATGAGTCAAAGGAAATGCAGAGTCCACTGGAAACACATCCACAATATTTTAAAAAGGCAAGTAGCAAAATAATATTCAACACAGTTCTATGTAATATTGTACACGCATACACATGACACGTATTAAAATGTGTTTATCTTTCTATATACCATATATGTTTATATGTGAAACTCCACAGAGGTGACCTCTAAGGAACAGGTTGAAAGAAGAGTGGAGCACTTCCATAAATGCTGGTATTCTTATTTCTTGCGGCCAACCACTGCTTTTATAATGAATTACTTTTCAAATCACAGAGCAGTGTAAACAATTATAATAATCCATGGCTGGCACTCAGCAAATGGTACTTGTGAGTTGGCACTATCACTCCCTGGTGCCCTTCAACAGCCTACAGCCAGCACGGGTAGGCCTAACACACCTGGAGCTAACTGCTTGCTGAAGTCAGCCTGGGATGCGGGCAGACAAGGCTGGGGTTATTCCCAACTGGCCCCAAGAAGGACAAGCCCAGATCGCACTATGCCAAAGCCCCTCCTTCCAATCTTCAGCTCCCCGCCCCCACCCCACACCTCTCTCTGACATAATTATCTCCCAGCACTGGCTGGGGACAGACTGACTGTTGGGTGACATGCCACTGCAGGGGGAAGAAGTGAGTTTCTAAAGATTGGCTGGTTTAATTAAAAGCACAGCAGGGTACTGAGTTGTAAGCAGAGAGCAGGCTTTCTGCGATGGAAAGTCATCTCCCCAGCACAGACTGACGGAAACCAGGACAGCACTCAGAGATAAGGAGGTGAGGTGATCTGGCCCGCTTAGGACCTGATGTGGAGAAGGCCCAGACACCTGTCATCGGGTGACAGAGGCTGGCTGGAGCAGTAGGTGCAGATGTCACTGATGATAATGTACTTTCTGAAAGGACCTGTTCATGCCCTAAAGGACATGCTAAGAAAAATGAGAAAAAAGGGAGGGAAGGAGAGAGGGGAAGAAAGAGAGGGAGACCCTCACCACCAAACTTTAGCATTTATTTTTAATTATAGGATTTTAAAAAATTGGGCCAGGAAGCCTAGGATTCCTCTCACCTACAATAATGATTTTATACTTCATAGTTTCTGAAAATTCATTGCTTTTTGATATTTATTTTTTAAAAAGTGTTTAAGTTCTTCAAATATTTTCAACTTTGTAGGAAAGTTCACTTGACATTAAAGAGCCTTTTAATGAGTTCCCAACATACTATGGTGAAATTAGAGTTCATTCTAAGCATTTACAAGTGATAATAAGATGTGCTAATCTGTTGGTATTATATATTTTACTATAGTATTCTCAATATTTGAAAACATCTAAGTTTATTTCATATATACATGCACACACACACCCCACTGTAATGATTTACAGGCTCAGACACTACTGGTCTGAAATAATGGATGCAGTTTCTAACAGTGACTAAGTTACTCCTGAGAAAATAAGTCTTACTATTTAATGTACTTAAAAGGGCGATATTTTCAGTTTCATGGTAGTTTCACTTCCAGTGCTCCACAAAGGGCAGAGAAGTGACTTGCCCAAGATGACAGAGCCAGTGGCTGGTGAAGCCAGGATTTGAATCCAGGCTGACGTGGCTCCTGGGCACAGTCTCCTAGTTTCCATAATGGCATAGTCACCTAACAGGGACAACCCTAAACTGAGGGAGGCAGGGGTCCTCAGGCAGGATGCCACACACCCTCACCCACGCCTCCACTCGGCAGAGCCTGAAACCTAGTAAGACTAACAACTAATGGCCTGGAAAGCTGTGAGTGGGTGGCCTGCCAACGCGACCCCTGTGCTCATCAGTAGAGAGAATGAAGGACAGAAGCAAATAAATGAACAGGAAATAAATGAATGAGCAAATAAACATTGAATGGTGACCCAATACAAAACCCCGAACCATATATTCACTGCCATTAAAGACTATTTTCTGAGCATCTCCTCTGTTCAGATCCTTTCATGAACATGGTCACAGCATCCCAGTGGCAAAGGGACCATCTAGACCGCTCTTTAAACTATGGGTGAGCATCGCTAATCCAAAAATCCAAATGCTCATTTTGGATCAGGGATGCTCAATGGGTAAAGACTATGCAAATATTACCTAATCCAGAAAAACCCAAATCTGAAACACTTCTGGTTCCAGCATTTCAACTTATATGAAGTTGAATGTGAAGCTGCTCCCAATCAGCCTGGGATTTAGGGCTCCTCTGTGTCAAGCCATGAACTCAGGACACAATGTGCCCTGCTGTCCTCTGTAAGACTGCAGGAAGTCATTGACTCAACATATACCCCGTTACCCCCAGCCCACCTCACCTAGGTTTGAAAAGCCCCATCTTGGCTTCAGGTGTTCTAGAGACACCGAATGAGTCCTGAATCACTTTTCAACCATGTGCAAGTATCTCCAGGCCCATCTATGAAGGGCAGCTTGTGAATTTCTCTGATGGGTGACCTGTTTTCCAGGGCTGCAAAGCAGTTATACAGACAACTGAGCCAGACAGCCTTAGATCCACGGGCTAGGATGCATGAGTGGAGTTGAGATCTACCCAAATTCCCTGCAATCTCAGCTCCAGTCCAGGCTACCATCACTACATGGCCTGAGCGGTGGTCATTCTGGAATCATCCCGGTGAGAGAGCAATTCCCACCACATAGGTCACATGATCTACCTCTCATCAAGAGCTTTACCTTTCAAAGTAATTTAACTAGAACCTAACACTGGAAGTCTGCTCACAAATTCCCAATATCCCTAAAATTGTGTGTTTTCAGGAGTGAGTTCTCTCTTTGCATTTTTTTCTTTTTCTTTCTTTTCGCATGGTGCTGGGGAGGGAACCCAGTGCCTCACGCTTGCCAGCAAGTGTTCTACACTGAGCTGCACCCACAACCTTCCCTGCACTTTCTCAGGCTCATCATTTGAGTGGCGTTTCAAACAAGCTGCACCAAATCAGAGTACTTGTGCTATGGCACAGTTGGAGTGGGAATCGTTCGAATTGTTCCTTCAGAACACCTTGTCTTTAGATGAACATGGCCCCTGATTTCAGATTCCCACCCCAGAGACACCATCACTCACAGTGGGGAAAAGCCACCACCAGAAGTGGCTTCTCACCTGTGTGGTTTTCTGCTAGAAGATGGTAGGTATCTCTCCATTTTTAAGTTCAAATGACAACTAGTCTTCTTTGTGCCGTAAGACATGACTTCTCCCTTTCCTTCTGAAAACATACTTTCTGTCTCTGATGCCTGAAACAGAGTCTAAGTCAACAGCAGGATCCCGGGCAGAACACACAGGAAGTTGCTTCCCCCTGCTGGCAACCACTGGTCTTCCGAACAGCACCAGTGCAAAGCCTGTTCCCTCCATGAGCAGGGACACCCGCCCTTTGGCAGCCCCCTAGTCCTGGCCTGGGGATAGGCCTTTCCCACACTAGCCAGTTATCCAGGTTCTGGCTGGCTTGGAATCCAGAAGTCGTCCTGTTATTTGTGTGCTCCAGGTTCTTTGGTGTTGGGTGGGAAAGGGAAGACCTTATTTGACACAGAAGTAAGTGAGCTGTGTCAAAACCAGTGGTCTGCGAGAGAGGAGACCTACTTTCAGCTCCAGTTCTGCCTATTCCACTGAGGACTCCTGAGGCCATGTCATTGCCCTGCTGAGCCTGAGCCACTCATGGGAGAAATGGAAGGCAAGGCTCAGAGGGTCCTCCTGCCATGGGACTCAGAACCCCAGAGTCAGGAGACTCGGAACTATGGAACTCTATGGTGCTTATTATTTTGCAAAGAGAGAAGTAGCCTCTTTCACCTATAAAACAAGTAAATAACAGCATTAATCATAGAAGTTGTAGGAAGGATTATTGAGCATGGTGGCATATACTTGTAATCCCAGCAACTCTGGAGGCTCAGGCAGGAGGATCAAGAGTTCAAAGTCAGCCTCAACAACTTAGCAAGGCTCTAAGCAAATCGGTGAGATCCTGTCTTTAAGTAAGATACAAAAAAAAAGGGCTGGCGATGTGGCTCAATGGTTAAGCCCCTTTGGGTTCAATCCCTAGTACCAAAAATAATAATAACAATAAGGTAAAGCTACCAGGACAGTTGGAAAAGTCTCCAGGATTGTCAGATTGTTAAATGTTTTTTAAAAAATGTTTCACCTCAGTGTTCTGGCACTGGAAGGCTACTTTTGGCAAACCTTCAAATGGTAACTCAACAGAACTGGCACTGGGTCATCTAAACCCTCTGCCATGGAGTGGAGCTGAAATGAATCAAACTTACATAAATATCTAAGATCTAAATATACAAAGTTTCAATGACAAAAATTTACTTTCTTTTTAGCCACAAACTAGCAGGCAGTACTCAGAAGGCTGAGGCAGGAGGATTGCAAGTTCAAGCCAAGCCAGGTTGGGTGGCTGGAGAAGCTGGATGCAAGAGAACTAGAATCACACTGGAAGAACTTCTTTTTGAGCGAATTCCTACCTGGAAAAGCCTGAGCAAAACATGGGGGTGTGGCTCAAGGGGCCAACAGACAGTGTTCCACCAGGAGAAGAGAGCTGAGCCCTTCAGAGCCAGCAAGGACCGCAGGGATTACCTAACTCACCCCCTTCAACTGACAGGTGAAGTGCCCGAGGCCTGGGAGGCTGAATAACTGCCCAAGGATAATCCATAAAGCTTTTAGAGTTATGTGACATGCATGGACCAAAAAAGTTAATCTTGGGTCTTCCCATGAGCCTGTGAAGTCCCCCATAATGAGCACCTAGTCTGTGGGGTGGGGACTACTGTCCTCATTGGGCAACAGAGAAGGCTGGGGCCTGGGGGTGTGGTTTGCCTGGGGTCCCACAGCTGGTCTTCG
The DNA here is from genome assembly GCA_020662805.1 of Glaucomys volans. Lineage (NCBI taxonomy): Eukaryota > Metazoa > Chordata > Mammalia > Rodentia > Sciuridae > Glaucomys > Glaucomys volans. The sequence goes on along the minus strand of JAJEJO010000121.1, from coordinate 203,641 downwards.
ACCAGCACAATGTTGAGAACATGGCTGGGACTTAGGGCACATTTGTTGAGTGAATGATTAAAATGAAAGGAAGATCCAGGTTTGCCGGCCCTGGCGTCCAGGCTTTGCGTCTACTTGAACACAATAGTCAAGGCTGCCCGGGGCCCAGTATACCAAAAGCACTCAAAATATCCACTAAATATAAACACAAGGCCAAAGGAATAATGGAGTTGTAACTTGCATGAACCTCAGTTTCCTGTGGATAAAAATATTTTCTTCATCAAGCTGTCCCAAGATTTACATAAGATGCAAATGGAATATGAAAACCCATATGCATCTGTCACACCAAGTGACAAGCTCCAGAGTTAGCTAAAGCTGGATGTGAGCCTCGGGCCCACGCCGCCCAGCCACGTGACCTGGAATGGGCCCTTGGCCAGGGCCTGGCCAGATTCACCTACATGCGGATGCTGCAAAACAAAGCACTTCATATCAATGAATGGAGACCTTTATTATCTTAAAAAATAAAAAAAGAATAACAAAAAATACAAGGATGATTATTATAGACAACATCTATATATCCACCCCAAATTCCTATGGGGAAGCACCAATGCCCAGAGTGGGTGAACTTGGAGGTGCTATCTCTAAGAAAGTAAAGTTCAATAAGGTCATAGCGTAGGGCCCTGCCCCAATAGGATTAGTGGACTCACAAGTGGCAGAGGCAACAGGGTTTGCTGTCTCCACACACCGAGGAAAGACTATGTAAGGACAAAGTAAGAAGGTGCCCGCCTGCCAGCCAAGAAGAGTCCTCACCAGACCCTAGCCATGCGGGCACCCCAATCTCAGACCCCAGCCATGCGGGCAACCCGATCTCAGACCCCAGCCATATGGGCACCCTGATCTCAGGCTTTCAACCTCCGAACTAGGAGAAAATAAAAGCCCCCTGCTCTTTGGTGTTGCACTGGGCAGCCCAAGAAGACCAACACAGTAATGAAGTAAGACAAGCTATTGTTATGCTGAGGGGGAAACATCCAAAATTAGCTCTCTGAATTAAATAACATTTTTGTCTTCTAATTCTAAATTCAGGCCAACCTCAAATACCTCTCTCTACGGTGCTAATTACAATTGCTCGTGGGAATTTCATACTTCACCCGCCAAAATTAGCAATGAGAGGAAAACTACTGGACCTTCCAGCTTATCTAAACCAAGGGCTTAGTGTCTTGAGCTCTCTCAGAAAGGAGGTGGGTACCAGTTTGTGATGATTCAGGAACTTAAATCTAGCTATGATCACACCAACCAGGGGCTGTATGTTAAGTTGGGGAGGCTAGAAGTGTATTCTTTCTTGCAGTTGAACCCAAAAAGAAAAAATCAGATTAGAAGAAACCTTACAAAACTTCCCCCGCAGGCTGGGGATGGAATCCAGGGTCTCAGACGTGCTGGGCAAGCGCCCCACGCTGAGTTACAGCGGCAAGCTCTCAGTAGACATTTCATAAACTGCTCCACAGACATTGGAAATATTTATTAAAAAACAAAAAAATGGGTGGAGCAGCATCTCACTGCAGTGGGGAGGTAGGTGGAGCTGGCCTGCGATCCACCTCCTGGGTTCATGGCCTATGTCATGCTCTCACCTCGAATGACTGCACTTGAAGACAGTGGTCCCACCCGTTAGCATGCCCTCGCTCACCGCTCTGAGGGAAACTGCTGCCATGACATGAGCTGCCCTGTGGAGAGGCCCAATGGGCAAGGAACTGGGAGAGGCCTCCCGCCAAGAGCCACCAAGGAACCCCATGCTGCCTGCCTCAGCCCCTTGGCCTCAGGATGACACTGTCACTGAGGGTTTTGTGCAGCCTGGTGAGAGCCTGGCAGAGGGTCAGCTTAGCCATCCCAGATTCCTGACCACAAACACCAAGAGATGACACACACTTCCTGGTTTAAGCCACTCGGTGCTGGGTTAGTCGGTCACACAGCAGCATACAGAAAATGCAATAACCCTGTGGGCGCCATCGCTGTGTCCCGGTCTCCGTGACAAGTTTTACCTCCATCAGAAGATTAAGTACCACTAGCCGCCCCCTTTCACAGACAGAGAAACTAAGGCATGGGTCAGGGTAACAATTCCTGAGTCACCTGCCTGGTGGCAAAGGTTTGCTGAAGACCCCTGCTTTCAACCAGGATGCTGCCCTCTCCTCACGGGTGGCCTTCACCTAGAATGTCCACGAGTGAGACCCAGACAACACCAAGCCCGCCCTCTCCCACCATCAAAGTGTGCGTGAAGGTAAGGAATATCCGCCTGAGGTCACAACATGAGAATGTTCCCACTGTCATGAGCCACGTTTGCACCCTCACCATGGCACAGCCCCTCGCTGCTCAGAGAATACGGCAGGTCATCTACTGTCTCCTTCAAGGTCGGCGCCATCAATCGGAGGGTGCTCAGTATCTATGAAGGGGAAGCCACTAACCTGTATTTCAGGTGACTGACACACTCCCACAGCCCTGGAGCAAACCCTCGTGACTGCGCAGTGCGGGTCCATGGAGGGGGCCCCCCACCACTGGGCTCCATCCCTGTTCCAGCAACAGGGCAGCGCTCACTGACCTGCACGCGCAAACCAGGCCCTCGTGGTATGCAGGAAAACAGTGACTCTGTCATCTGATGACATTTTTTAAAGGAAAGAAACAAAGAGACAAAGGAAACAGTCTGAACTGTAAGCACAGGAACCAACAGCCTCGCTTTCTCTATTCTGCTCTATCACAAAGCCCATTTTTCTGTCCCTTATGTAATTGTCCCAAGGCTTGAGAAGTCTGGAGTCGCAGGCTGTACCATTTAAAGCTACTGCCACTGAAGTAAAAAGGCTCTGAGCAGGTAGGATGTGTACAGTGGAGGCAGACCAAGCACGAAAGCCAACCCAGACCTGTCAGCAGAGGGGTGGAGAGGAGGAACTCAGAAAAGAGCTGTGGGTGCAGCAGGCACTTGATTTATTAAGAGCCAGAAATTCTAAACTTAGGGAAATCGTGGTTCATTCTAAAGCAGCCCTTGCACATAGGTAACATGTGAACTTTTAAAAACACACCCAAAAAACTGAGCCAGACCATAGTGGATATCAGATCATTTAGGGCAAGATTTTCCCCATAATTTAAGTCTGAGAAACCACACGTCTCAGCCTCCTACTAGGATGAAAAGTGAACATACCCAAAACTGCCTGATTCCCCACTGTCACTCTCCTGCTAGGATGTCATAATTTACAGTGTGCTGCGCTCACTGACTGACAGGAACGGGCAGAAAGGCAGCCACGCATATGCAATCTCGGGCAGAAGCTGTGCCCATCAGCTGTGCCACCTTACATCCTAAAAACACTTCAATCACCGAGGTAATAAATGATGTCTTACTACCCAAAGACCAGCTCTGAAGGCCAAGTCTGCGATCTGCCCTCCGAGTGCAGCATATAAAGGCTTAAGGAAGGGAGCCCATCCTTGGAGTAAAATGCTCCTAGGGTCCCCTGGCCACAAAGACTTAAGCCCTCCTGCTGATCACCAGTCCAGTGTTAAGACTTCAAGGTCAAACAGCACTCCAGAAGGCATCCTCCAGTTCAAGAGCCTGGCTCCCATTATAGACACAAAGAAATCAAGGCACAGACAGGCTGTCATCTGGGTAGAGGTGGAACCTCGTTATTAAGTATTCAGTTATCTTCAAGATTCAATCATGCCAAGGGTCAAGCCAGACCCTTCCAGCTGGGGTACTGGCCCTGGACTACAGACAAAATCACCTAAGAAGGTTCCAAATGATTCCCATTTCCTGTGTGGGGCTGGAACTGGTCTGCAGCGGGCTGGGCATGGGAATGTCTCAAGGCCCCGGAGATTCTAAGGTCAGCTCAGGACAGAACCAACCTGCGCAGGGCCTCCACTGATGGAAGAATTCAAGGACATCACTTAAATTGCTTTTTACCAATCAGAACAGTGTTATTAAAAGAATCAAGGAAAGCAGCTACCACAAATCTTAAGTGAGCATTTAAAAAAAAAAAGTAAGTGTATTCACTAGAATAGATTTTTGTGATTTTCTGACTTAGCCTTCGAGTAACACGCTATCAGTCAAATATATATTCACATTTCAGACACCCAAAAAATGGTACGTGCTTCCACTACTACGTGGAACTCTATTTACTGCTTGGAAACTAACAGATTACTATTTGGAGAACTCTGAAATTCCTGGTCACCTTCAGGATGGTGGAGTGAACTCCTACCCTAGGAAACCAAATAACTATCCACTGCCCACAATCCAGAGCAAGTGCATATGCAGCTACTGGTTCAAAGCATCGCTTTTCTTTCCAAAGCTGAACGAAAGGAGTAGTTAGTGCGATGCCTGGCAAATATTTACACACAAAGAAAATAATCTTACGCTAAAAGAGTTTTCATTAATTTATAATGGCATTAATTTAATGATATTATTTTAAATTAATGATATAGTTTCAATTATTGTTAGATTAAAAACTTAACTGAGTCATTATAAATTATTTACATTATTGATGATGATCCAACTAACACAGATGATCTCACTCATCAGATCAGACTTTAATAATTACAGAAAGGCTTCTGTAAGCTCTCAAAGGAATCAGTAGGTCAGGACCATTCCTGTTTTGCTTTGGAGATGCAGCTTACAGAATCACAGGAACCGTAGGCAGACAAGCTTGAGACAGTCTTTTCTGCAGGCCCTCTCTCTCCACCATGGCCTCAACAGACTGGCTGCGGAGAGGGATGGCAGCCCGCAGGCGTCTGCAGTTCATCATCTGTCTAATCAAGGTGACCACCACTACTCCAAATACACCCACAAATGCCTTATACCACCCAAAGGTGACACGCTACACTGAAGGAAGAATGGCCTTTAAAATACCAAGGCTTCAGGTTGAAGCCCAGAGCCACTCTTCCCAGAAGGATGGTTATAGCTACATGAGAAATGATCGGCTCTCTGGAAGGTTCACCAATGACAGCCCATGAGGTAGCTCTGGTTCTTGGACTGCCTTACTGCCCGGAGGTATTTGCCTCTGGGGGACTGAGACCCTTTAGCCCAGTGGGTTTTTATGTCTTCCCCCACTGTCGTCAATCTTGCAGGACTGTGTGAATGGGCAACGGGAGCAGGCAGCTCCCCAGGGGCTTCCGAATGGAGAAGGGTGCTCGAATGGAGGCTCTATCCATGTCCCATTTCCAACACCACCTGCAAAGCAATCACCCTCCGGGTTCCCCAGCAAAGGTAGGAGCCTCCCAGCCTGCCTCCCCTCTTCCTCTCCTGCCCACTCATCTTTTCTCCCCGAAACTCATTCCCTACTCATCTGGCCCTGCAGTTAAGATGACGTCTGAACTGTACCACAGCCCCAAGGAACCTTCTGGCTGCCCCTCTGACCTCAGTCATCACCTCCCCACCTCCTATTCAGCACACCTGTGGCCCTTCATGCCTTCCCCACAGTTCACCCCTGCACTGAACTTCAGCCTTTGTTATTCCCTCTGCCTGGAGGCCAGCACACAAAAATCTCCCAGGAGCGTTCTCCTGTCAGCCCAGTTCAAGCTGCACAGAGGACTTCCTGGGCCACTCAATCTAAAGAAGCTACAGGCTAAGACTCCCATGTGTCCCTGTACCCACACTGGCCCCAGAGACACCTTCTGTCCTTCTCTGGGCTCTGGAAGGCTAACTCTACCTATGGCCTCTACTCCTTGGGCTCTTTCAACCCCTGGCTGCTCATTCAGTTCTACCAAAGGATGGAGGCCTGGGTGCTTCCCTTCCTGCCTGGGAAGTCTAGGGCCCCTGCCTATCTCCTCCCCCAGGTTCCAGCCACTGCTTCCTGGCATCCCTTGTAGACTCACTCAGGGCCACCCCAGCAATCCAGCTCTTCAGTGAGACCTCTTGAACCGCCACAGTGGGTGTCACTGCCAGGACCTGACTGCTAGGACCCAGCCCCCACCCTGTCACTCTCTGGCCCATTTTCCTGTCTTATGTTTGCTGCTGTATCTATCACCACCATCAGCCCTCCATATCCTTGGGCACCATCTGCAGAGTCAACCAACCATGAATCAAAATTGTTAAAAAAAAGTCATCAGCACTGAGTAGGTACTTTTTTCCTTATTGTGACTCCTGAAAAAATACAGTGTAACAACTATTTACATATCATGTTATATTAGGTATTAAAAGTAACTAGAGATGATTTAAAGTATAAGAGAAGATGTACCCAGGTTGTATGTGAACGCCATGGCTTAGCGCATATATTGATTTTAGTACCAAGGGGTTTCCCAGAACCAAAAATCTCCCAAGGATACCAGGGACAACTGACTGTATCTACAAGTACCTCGTTCACTTGCTTCTCTATGGCCCATCTTCTCCTCAACCACTAGATAGCAGGGAGCCTGGCATGTCCACCACTGTCCTCAGGCCCAAACTGGGCCTGCAACATGGCACCAATCAACAGCAGAGAGCATGAAGGGATGCAGGCTGGCCCAGTGTCCATTCAAAGCACTGCCCAGGGATGAGGGCCTCCCCAATCAGCTGATGTGCAGCCATCACCTCCGTCCCTTCCAAACCTCCAGCCCCAAGTCTTACTTTTCCCACGGCACCATCACCTTCTGACATATTTGATATTTGCTTAATGTCTGCTTCCTCCAACAAAAATGTCAATTCTCAGGGCAAAAATGCTAATGTAGTCACTGTGTACCTCAGATCCTAGAACAGTGCCTGGCCTACAGCAGAGTCCCAGTAAAGGTTAAAATGAATAGCTGGCAAAGTGAGCCAAACTTTATGTAAAGCAGCAATTCACTTGACACCCAGAAATTCACCCAGCAACTGCACTGGACCCCCAGAAAGAAAAGGTGCTTATCCTATCCAGAGAAGAATAAGCTCTCTTTTTTGTTTTATTTATTAATCTATTTATTTATTTGGTACTGGGGATTGAATCCAGGGTACTTTACCACTGAAGTACATCCCAGTCCTTTTAATTTTTATTTTTTTGAGACAGGGTCTCTCTAAGTTGCTGAGGCTGGCCTTGAACTTGTGATCCTCCTGCCAGAGTTCCCTATGGCTGGAAGGAGAAGCCAGGCATGAGCCACCGCTGCCTGAGAAGAACATGTTTGAGAGCAAGATGAGGAAGACCCTGCATTGGTGACAATTGTCGCTCTAGAAAGCATGCCCAGAAGTTGATGTGGCCATTGTAAAATCCTTTCTGAAAGTAAATGGGCATATAAATTATTAATAAATGAGACTCAAGCACACCATTCCAGTTCCACAGGAGTGTTCCTCTTGGCAGCGGCCTTCAACTACAGTTCATTGACAGTACAGTGGACCCAGAGCCAAGCCTGAAAGCATTGCTTTTTTGACAGCTGCTGTCTTAACCGGGCAGCTCTCAAAGGCAGGTTTCATTCTGCAACGCCTACACTGTCCAAATTCTATTCTGCACAATAACTGAAGATTTGAATAAATTCCTCCTCCCCACCACCATCATTGATTACTCATACTTGCTCTCTCACCCTCCAAAGTGTCTAAAATGTGCCGATTTGGGGGAGGGGGATCAACTCCCAATGTACTGAGTGTCCCTGGTGGTGGCATGTCACTCCTTCAAGAGAGCAAGATTCCTGGCTAAATATCCTAAAGGTTTTGAAAATGGTCCCCTTCCCCCTAACACCATTCGACCAAAACTGGCCAGCGAACCGCCGAATAATGAGCAACCACGGATCCTCACCCAAACACACTGGCTTTTCTTCCAATCGTGCAGATTGGGAATGCAGGGACGTCGCCGTATTTATGAACAGTGAGTCACGTCGCCGCTCTACGTCTGTTGCCTCCTCCCTATGAATGAGGTGACCCCCTCCCCTACCGAGTAAATGCAGGGCTGTGGCTAACGCCCCGGGGGCACCGGAGCTGCCCCGCCGCTTCGGGTGCCAATTCGTCCCTCGCCCGAATAACCACCGGGAGCAGGAGCGTCGCTGGGAAGCAGCCGCGAGCCCTGGCCCAGCGGAGCCGCTGAAAGCCCTCCGGGAGCTGCGCGCGGCCGGCAGGCGCTGGGGGACCGGGCACCCGCGGGGCGCCACCCCGAGAGCAGGAGTCCGCGACCCCTCTTCCCGGGGGTCGCCGCCGCCCCGCTCGCGGCCCGACCTCGGCGCTGCGACCCGCGCCGCTTCCTCGGGGCAACAAGTGTCCACCCTCCGCCCCGACGGCCCGCCGGCCCAGCCCTCACCCGGCACAGGCCGTCCACGAACACGCGCGGGTCCAGGTGGCAGGCGATGGTGGCGCTGGGCAGGTCCTGCAGGTCCACCTCCTCCATCTCGCAGTCGATGAAGCTCCAGTCGCCGCCGCCCTCGTCGGCCTCGGCCGCCCCGGAGAAGGGCGCGAAGGGCCGCAGCGTCACCCCGGGCCGCGCCCGCACCTCGGCCGCCTCCGCCGCCGCCCCGAGCCGGGGCCCGGCCACGCCGTCCTCCATCCCCGCGCTCGCGCCCGCGCGCCCCTGTGCGCCCCCGCCGGCTGCGCCGGGCTCGCGCGCCGGAGCCTAGCGCTCTCCCCTCCGCGCCGCGGCCGCCGGCTCCCGGTTAACCCCCTCGGGATCGCTTGGCTGTCGACCGCCGGCTGTCACCACGGTTCCTGGAGACTCGGCCTCCGAGCGCCCGCCCCGCCCGCCTCCGTCCTGCGCGGGAGGGGCAGAAAGCCTGCGCGGCGCCCCGCCCGCTCAGCCCCGAGGGCGGAGCTCCGGCCGGTTCTGCCGCGGTCCCTTTAAGGCCGGCCCCAGCTGGACCATCGTGTCCCGCCCTTCCCGGAGAGAAGACCAATGAAAGAACGGAATTCTCATCAGGTGATCCTCATTCTGCCTCCCCGAGCCTGAAGCCTAACCGCGACCATATTAGTTAGGGGCAAAGGCCTGTTGCCAGTTCTTTCCTGACGGCGAGTGGTGCTGGCTAAAGGACACCAGGCAGGGTCTTGGGCCCTTAAACCCTAGGGCCCTTAGGCTGATGGCTGAGTAGGCAGCACCTCTGCGGTTGCCGTCGGGTGTCCTTTGGGTAAACACGTGGGCCAACTTTTTGGGGAATTCAGAGGTCTATTCCAGGCTATGGTTCTAGCTGTGGCCAGCCATTGGCAGGTGGCTACAGATGCTTAACCTTGTGTTACCAGATGTAGTTGCAAATAAGGAACTAGATCATGATACCAACCTTACTTTTATATTTCGGTTTATTAGTCATTTTATCAGTCTCCAAAATTAATATAATTAGAAGGAATTCTATTTTTAATTACCTTTATGTACTATGCACAACATTGATCCTCGCTTTTGATGAGTTTTATTATAGAGTGAAAACAGAGGAGGTCAAAAGAGAATTCCTTCATGTCGAAGGGACCATGTGATTCAAGGAAACCTTGGGTATGAATTTCAGCTTTGCTGTTAATTAATCTGAATCAGTTTGCTTGCTCAAAAAACTGAGGCCATATGTAGGAAGAATCCAGTAAGTGCTCAATAAATGGCAGCTCTCTTTATGCAGTAAGTTCTTTTGAAGGATGTAAAATTAGATCTGTGCTTTCTCCTGATGTAGGTGTATCCACCAGTTAGGAAGTGCAAGTAATTATAATTAAAAGTGCACCCAACTAACAGCTGAGGCTTACTCAGAGCACACAGTGGGTGAAGTTCTGTGTCTGCTAGTATGATATGTTGGGGCTTAAATCTAAGAGGAGTGGTAAGACTCATGCAGAGAGAACTGGTCAGTAGAGTGGGATGGGAGGACATGGAGAAATTGGAACCATTGTGTGTTGCTGATGGGAATGTAAAATGATGCAGCCACTTTGATAAACAATTTGGCAGATCCCTGAAAGTTAAATGTGGAATTACCATATGACCCAGCCTTCCTGTTCTAGGTATATACTCAACAGTGAAACCATATGTGCATACAAAAACCTGTACATGGAAGTTTATAGCATCATTATTCCTAAAAGCCCAAGTGTTCATCAGCCCATGAAGGGGGTCCACCAGGACTATAGCCCCACAATGAAATATTATTCAGCCATAAAAAGGAGCGAAGTACCCAAGCTTTGCCACCGCATGCCTGGGCCTTGAAAACATGCTAAGGGAAAGAAACCAGTCACAAAAGGTCACATGTTATTCCATTTATATGCAAAGTCCAGGATAAGCAAATACTGAGAGACAAATGTAGATTAGCAGTCACCAGGGGCTGTGGGGAGAGGAAAAGAGAATGACTATAAATGATGTTTTCTTTTAGGATGTTGAAAATCTAAAGTCGATTGCAGTGATGTTTGCACAACTTCTTGGAAACACTAAAAATCACTGAATTGTACTTTTATTGTATGTGAATTATTTCTCAGTAAAGTGGGTTTTTAAAAATATATATATATGATAAATGCACAGGAATTAGGTGAAATGTGGCAGAGTGGATGAGCTGCAGAGTTGAAAACTCTAAACTCTAGCCAGACCTTCTGAAAGGGCAACAAAGGGGATGAGGCGCCAGGGTTGGAAAAACAAGGCCCAGCCAGGCGGTTGCTGGGTGGGTCTGTGTTGTTTTTGTCCTCAGGACAGTTCGCTTTCTCCTTGCTGCTTACTGTAAACCACGTGGGGCACACAGAGTGGGCCTGCTGGACAAAGCATGCGCGGGGCGGGAAAGCACCAGCAAAGCAGAAACCCAGCATGTCGGAGAGCAGGCGGTCACTGACAGCTCTCCAGGGCTTTGAGACAGAGCCAGTGGCTAGAACCTCAAGAGAGTGGCACAGGCTAAGCATGTGTAACTGACTTTGGAATGCAGTGGGTCACTGCTGGGGTGCAGACCAAGTGGGTTTCCATTTCTCTCTCCTTGTCCTCCCCAGGCAGCAAAGAAGGTGACAGTTCTTATCTCTTTCTCTCTCCAACAGATCTACATCTGTATATATATATACATATATATATATATATATATCCAATAATAATAGCAGCTTCTTTTGTAGTTCTTAATTAATGGGTGTACACATAAGCTAGCTCAGATCGTGCGTGCCCTGGCGTGCACCGTCCCCCCAATACACCCAGGCGTTAACACTGCAGATTCTTAGAACTGAGGCTCAGGGAGATCAAATGACCTTCCCACAGCAAACAGGCAGCAAAAGGCAAAGGCTCTCATTCCCACGCTGCCTCTACCCTTTGGTTCTACAGCAAAGACAGAAGCAGGAAGAATCCGAAGAAACATGGCAGAAAATGGAGAGGAGGCAGAGGAAAGAGAGGCAGGGGGATTGAGAGCAGAAGGTAAGAGTTGCTTGAAATTCAAAGTGGGGACCAGGGCTGATGATCCTAAGAGAGAACTGAGCCTCCCCCAGCACAGGCTGCCCTGCAGGGAACAGCCTGAGATTCAGGGCCAGTGCTGGCATGACACTTGGAAAATAGAGAGCTCGAGTTAGCATCATGCCTTCCATATCTGAGTACCCAGAATTCTTGCCCTATGGAAGTGACATTTTAGGAATCAAATCTTTTTACATATAGAAAATAAAATTGTGCAGTAGCTTCAGCATGCCTTCCAAATTTAAGAAAGGCTGTACCTTGTGGTTTCACCGACACTAACCTTTAACACCAACAATCAATGGAGAAGACAAAAGAGAAGGTGAGCTCTCTCAGCTGCATAGGTGGAATCCAAGCAAAACGTGCTCCTTGAATACAGTCACAGAGGTTTCTAAGGGTGAAATCAGCTGATCCCGGGGGAGCTTTTAGGAGGCTGTGGCTCCATAAATCATGTGCACATCCCCAGGCACCAGCTGCAGTTGTGGAAGCTGAAGTCCAGCCCTGCTTCACCATCTGACTCGACAGCCTTCCTTTCTCATTGGTTCAAAGGAGCCAATTTGATTCAGATCTTCAGATGCCCAGAAAGGAAAGGAGCCAAAAGAGTTAAAGAATGGCTCTCTTTTTTTCTGAATGGGAGATGCATTCAAATTTTGATTGATACATCCTACCACCTGCCATTCATTTCCCCTCCTTGTACTTCCTTTATACTCCTTCATGTCAGCCGTCGCAATTCCCGAACAGAAGAGGAGGGGAGTCTTGCAGAAAGCCGGGTTTGGTTATTTTTGTTCATAGCACCTGCATCTCACATGGATTATGGCCCAGTTATGCAAACGTGCCTCGGAGGGACAGACCAGCCAATTCATCCACCAGGTGGGAAAGTTTCACTGTACTTTCAATTGCTTCCTATTTGGTTCTGGAAATTGGAGGAAGCGGTGTGCAGTAGGCATTTGCTGAATGCCTATTAAATGAACCAAAGGCATTTCTGCACATTCTGAGAAATTATAGGCATTTAAAATTTGTATTTAAGGTAGAAGGTAAATTACTGACTTTTTGAGCATCTGCTTTTACCAGGAATGAACTGTTCCAAAGACTGTTCAAACAAATAGACCCTTTAACTAACTCAATCAGAAGTGTCTATTTTGTTACTACCTAGAAAATGAATAAAAGTATCATGCTATTTTGCCTGTTGTTCTTGCTTTGATTTGTGTTATTTTAGAGAAAGGAATTTCTTTCCCCTGCTCAAAATTCATTCCTTTTTTTTTTTTTTTCATACTAGGGATTAAACCCAAGGTTGCTTAACCACCAAGCCCTAAACCATATCCAAAGCCTCCTCTTCCTCCTCCTCCTCTTCTCCTTCTTCATTGCTTAGGGCCTTACTAAATTGCTGATGCTAGCTTTGAACTTGCAATCCTCCTGTCTCAGCCTCCTGAGCTGCTGGGATTACAGAGCCACTGGGATTAGAGCTGTGTGCTACTGTGTCTAACTCAGAATTCATTCTTAAAACCCATTCTTTAAAAAACTAAAACAAAAACAAAACAAACATAAAGCACCCCTGTTATATTTGATGGTCTTTTGATGCTTTTTAATTCAAAAAACCTATTATAAATTCATGTTTGGGAAAAATACTAGAATTTGGTTACTTTGCCTTTCCAAGTTTGGAAAGGAAATTCACTGACTTTCACATTTCTCTAAGTTCTCGTTTAAATGTGTTGACACTCCTGATTTTTATGTGAGTTGGGATTCTCGAGCTGTGAGAGAAAGAACCTCTGAAGCCAGTTTAAACAGAAAAGAATTTAAATTAAAGACGTAGGGCCTCTCATAGAAACCAAATGCTGGACGCAGCCAGGCTTCTGACGGTGCTAGAAGCTGGACCCCAATGCTGTCCAGGACCTGCTGTCTTTGGGGGGCTATTTGAGACCACCAGAAGTAAGAGGTGGGCTCATGAGTACCTGGGGGTGGCTACGGTCAGCAGCCAGGCATTCCCTGGGAGCTCTCCTTGTTCCCAATGGCCTCTGTCACTCCAAGTGAAGCCACTTCTGTGGCAGGCCACACATCTCCCATGGAGCTCCAGGAGCCAGGCAGACCTGACCCGCACTCCAGTTCTGTCCCTTACTATCTCTGCATCTGTGGGGAAGTCACATGAGCTCTGGGTGTCTCTGGGTACCAGATGATGACCTATGTGGCCTCCTAGTGGAGGTGTTACAGGGGCCAGCAGTGGTGTCCAGCCAGCACCTGCCACAGAAAAGGGCCTCGAAATAGCAGGATTAAAATTCTCCTAGTACCCATCTTCCATGTGGAGACTCCCTTCTCTTCCACTGTCCTTCAACAACACAATAAAGAGATTTTTCCCTTTAACCAGCTGCTAAGGAGCCTCTGGCCAGGCAGGTCTGGGTCTGGCCCAGCGAGCCTTTGGCTTGCTTTGAGTCCATTAGTGATTCGCTCCACTCCATCCCCAGCCCCTTGACTGACTGCCCTTGGAAGCCACTGTGCATGTTGAGCTAACCTGTCCTGAGATCGAGCCAGTATCAGTGTCACTATTCCAACAGGAGGGATGTCCTTTCACGGAAAGGGTGCCTTTGCTGCCCCTCCTGGTCCCTTTCCTCAGGGATGGTTCCAGCCATGGTGATGGGTCCTTCTTTCATTCTCCCCAGTAATGAAGGAGCTGCATCTTAGTTGCCGATCACATCTCACAGCGCCTGGCGTGTTGATAATGACCTGATGCTCATATACTCACCAGAGGGCTCAAATGACATCCCTAAGCCTGCCCAGTTCCTTCAAGCCTGGTGTCACCCTGACTTGACTGAGGGGGCTCCAGTCTCATCAGGATGTGCAGAGCATTGTTCTAGGTCATCCTATAACATACACAACACAGGCAAAAACCCCTGCCTGCGAGAGGTGCACTTTCTAATGGTGGAGTGGAGGTGCGGAGAAATGGACAAACAATAAAAGTAAATATAATATGCAGATGGATGTTGTGATGTGTGTGGTTACAAGTGCCAAGGAGAAAACAATAAAGCAAGGAAAAGGGCTTGGAAATGGGAGACAGGTGGCCATTCCAGCTGATACAAGCAGAGAAGACGGCAAGATAAGGAGAGAGTGCCATGCTTGCTCCTGGAAAGGAGCATTCCAGACAGAGGAGCAAGTTCAAAGGCCCTGAGGCAGCAGCAGTGTGACTTGTGAAGGGAGAGTGCAAGTCTGCAACGGTTCCTCCTGAGGTTGGGGCAGAGGTCAAGGGATGAGCAGTGTTGAAGTCAGGGGGAGGTGACAGATTAGATCAGCTAGGTTTTGCAGGCCACAGGGAGGACTGTGAGGGTTTGAGCAGACATTCTTCTGCTCTATTGTCCCTCTTCTCTACATTTTACCATGTTTCTTTGGCTCCTTCCTACTTTTCTCTTTGCTGTAGAACTAAAAGGAAGAGGCAGCATGGGAATGAGAACCTTTGTCTTTTCCTGCCTGTTTGCTGTGGGAAGGTCATTTGATCTCACTGAGCCTCAGTTCTAAGGATCTGCAGTACTAGCACCTGTGTGTGTGTGTGTGTGTGTGTGTGTGGACGTGTGTGCGCGCACACTCACGTGCACGCTACGAGCTAGCTTATGTGCAGACCCATTAATCAAGAGTTACAAAAGAAGCTGGTGTTATTACTGTAGTGACTGATCTGGCTGGAAAGATAAGAAATGGCATCATCTTTGCTGCCTGGGGAGATGAGGAGAGAGAAATGGAAACACACTTGGTCCGTGTACTCCAGGGCTTTGGCCTGAGCAGCTGCAGGGAAGGATTGCCTCGCCTAGACCAGGTGGGCTGTGAGGGGGAGGGTGTATGGGGGCGGGGGAGCCGATATCTGGAGCCCACTTTGGGGCACTTTAGTCTCGAGAAGCCCTAAGGCATGAAAGTGGAGTTGTCCAGGAGCCAGTCGTCTGGAGTCTGGAGTTCAGGGCAGAAGCTGGAGTTAGGCATTCGGGAGATTGAGCTTCAGGCCAGAGAGACCCCTTGGGAGGGAGAAGAGTCAGGCCCAGGGTGAGGCACAGCCACCAGTCCACAGTCACAGCCATCAGTCACCCCTCAAAGAGGCAGGAAAATCTCCAGGCTGATGGGATGTCCTGGAAACCAAGGTAGGAAAGGGTTTCCAGAAGGAAGAAGCTCCTCCATGCCCAAGGCTGCCAGGCGGGAACTGAGTTTGGACTTCCAGTTGAAGTCATTATTGACCTCGGCGAGGGAGATGCTGGAGAAATAGTGGAGGGTAAAAGCCCAACTGGGAGAAAAAGAATCAGAGGCAATGAATTTAAGCAACTCCTCTAGGTCCACCTACAGAGGGGGACAGACAAGGGACAGCGGATGGAAGAAGGGGGACTCAGGGATTTTGTTTGATGGTTTGTTTACAGATGGGAGAAAGAACACCAGGTCTCTCCAGACACACAGATGTGGCATGAGTATGTTACATGTGTATAATATGTAAATATATATGCCTAACGTGTAAAGATATGCACATAGTAGGTGACCATGTGCAAATAGCTAAGTACATGGATGCATTAATAACATACACAAGTATGTAGCACGTACAATATAACAATGCAGCTTACTACAACACACTTAAGATCTGTAGTCTCTGACTACATTGTGGCATGTGCTTTCACGTCAGAGTGAATATGGAAACACATATGAATATTATATGTGATAACATTAGGTAAATCGCATACATTAAACTATGTATAATAGAAACCACGTGTATTATGAATTATCTGTCTGCCCGTTCTATTAATAATAAATGCAGCTGGGCGTGGTGGCGCACGCCTGTAATCCAAGCGACTTGGGAGACTGAGTCAGGAGGATCGCGAGTTCAAAGCCAGCCTCAGCAACTTAGCGAGACCCTTAGCAACTCAGTGAGACCCTGTCTCTAAATAAAACACAAAATAGGGCTGGGGATGTGGCTCAGTGGCCGAGTGTCCCTGAGTTGAATCCCTGGTTCCAAAAAATAAATTAATTAATAATAATAATAATAATAATAATAATAAATGCAACGCGTATTATAAAACATACAAGGACTTAGGAATTTTAAAGGTAGAAACAAAGGGAAATAAACACAAATGGAAATGTTTCTGGCATTTTTTGCCCTTCCTGTCTAGAATGGAAGCTCCATGAAGGTAGGATCTTATCCTGGTCACTCTCTGCCCCGATGTTCTGGGCATCATGAGGGCCTCAAAAATATTTATTAAATGAATTAATGAAAAGTATGTTTTATACATCAAGAATCAAAAACAGTTCATTTTCTAGAAAGCCTTGCACCTCTTCTGATTACTTCCTGGTGGTGCGTGAGTGAGTACTGGGGTCAGACACCCTTGGTCCTTTTGGAAACTGTGACATGCCACGTGGGGCATTACGTGCTGGGCTTCCTAAATCATGATCCCCATTTTTCAATCCCACCCGCAAAGCATGCAGAGGGTCATCATTACCATTGAGCAGTTGGTGAGTCTCCATGCTTCTTGAGTCAATGCACTGTTCTAGCAGATGAATTGGAAGTTATTCATTCTTCTAAGTTTCACAAGTGGGTTTTAAAACTCACAGAACCCCTTGGAAGCTTTTTAAGAGCTTAGAAAATTGTGTTTCCAAGTTTTGAAGTGCAAGATATGAGAGCTTTTATAGATGTCACACATTGTTTTTTGGCAATAAAATCGCTTAATGACAGAAATCTTTCCAAACTTCTGTTTTTGAAATGTCCTTACCATAGCACAGTTTCTTTGCAGGAAGTGGTTACTTTCTCCCTCATTGTTAAATGTCACCTTGACCTGGAGGGGCAGGTTAAGTTCACTATTTGTTTTCAACTATCACCAAGTCTCAGTGCTCCTAACCTGGGTGGCGGTTGCTCATCCCCAGAGTGAAGAGGTGCCAGCTCTGCCTCACTCTTGTCTGTCTCCACTGGACTGGTTAGAAACGTCTCCACACCCGTCTCAGCAGGCATCTGGGTAAAGCACCTACCCATTTCCGTGAGGATCGGCTTGGTTAATAACTAGATAGAATAATCCACAAACCCTTTTTCATGGGGATTTGGAATCTGCAAGAACAGAAGTTTCCAGAAGCAGAGCAGGTGTGTGGAGCCGTGTCAGCCCATGCCATCTGGAGCTCCAGGTAGCCCATCAGGGGGCTTTCTGCACCCTGGACACCTGTCTGTCTGGCTTGTGCAGTGAGAGTGGGCGGCAGGATCAACTCACGTGACACAGAACATAACTCCCTTTAAAAGACAAAACCCAGGTAAATGTAAGGCCTCGTGTTTGTCACTCATCCCAGTGAGTGACGTCATTGCTTCCCACCATGGAGACCTTGACCCAGTAGGGCAAATAAACAGGAAGTGGGTAAGACTCTGCCAAAGACAGCTATTGCCACCCCAACTGTCTCACTCTGATCCCAGACTGGGGCTTCCGGCAGTGGGGAGTTCCCGGGGTTTACAAGTCAGAAACTCAGGCTAGTTCCCTCAACACTCCAAATCCAAAGGCCAAAGGAAGGCCGCCATGTTTCCCACCAAAGCTGCTCTGCTCTGAAAAGTATCTGCCGGCTACTCAGTACCCAGAGAGGAAACCCAGGATGTGCCCCCTCCAGGCTGAGGGTGGCCAGTTCCTACCACTTACCTGGAATCCTTGTGCCTGCTGTCCCTTCCCTCCCTGTCCCCTAGCTCATGATTACCTGTCCTTGCTCCAGCTCTCCCCTGCAATCCTGCCACATTACATGACAAGACGTGAGCCCCAGTTCCTCATGGGAAGCTCCTGGGGAGCCTAGCTCAGGACTTAGAGCCTCTCCATCCCTACCTGAGGAGTGACCAGAACGTTTCCAAGGATCCAGTGTTCACGTGGGATCCCCAAACTCCCTAATAAAGTCTGTGGTTCCTCTGTGATGCCCTCTTTATTACTCTCGTCAGATCTGATGATCCCACTTGGTGACAGCACTTCATTCTCTCTTCCCCCTGAACTGTGGGCCTTTGGGAGCGGACACTGTGGGTCCTTCCAGGAGGGGGCACTGTGGGCCTCATCGCACACAGAATGATGCCAGGCACTCAGCAGCATCTGATAAATGGGTCTGTGTGTCACCTGAGGGCAGGCACTTTCCTATAATTATACAGTCATGCACCACTTAATGACAGGGACGCATCCTAGAGCGTGTCATTATGCGAACTTGTCATTGGGTGGAGTTCAGGGTGCCCTTCCACAAACCTAGACGCTGCAGGTCAGTCGCATGATGTGGATTCTTGCTTCCATCAAAAGATGCAATAAATGTGAGATGACAAGGCTGCTGCAGAGTGACGATCAGCAGCCCAGGTGGTGGTTATCACAGGCATTGGTGCGTAATTGTAGTATCTTATACAACCACCAACACCGTAGGTTTGTTTGCACCAGCACAACCCTGAACACGTGGACCACGCACTGCGCTATGAGGCTCTGACAGCTTTGACCTCACTAGGCCAGAGGACTTCTTCAGCTCCCTTATCATCTTCTGGGACCATCATCACACGTGCAGTCTGTCACCAACAGAAATGTCACCAGGCAGCACACGACGGTGCCTCCTCAGCCTCCAGGACTTGGTGGTGATGCTGAAAGAATGCTGGATGGATGAGCGAGGCACTAAATGGATGATGGACACCCCCCACCCCAATGCACAGAACAGCAAAGTTTATAGAGCTGCTTCTCTGTTTCCACCAATGCGAGGGGGGGCAGGAGCCCAGGTACTGTCCGCTGCACCAGACCATTCCTGAGGGGCCAGCAGCGCAGGTCTCCATCTGGCTTAACCAGGAATAAGTTTGTGTTTGTCCCGTAGAATAAACTATTTTATAATAACAGTTGCACTGTTGTGTGTTCTTGGCAATCTTCCCTGAGGGTTGAGTTTGCCATTGAGATGTTCACCTCTCCCTCTCCTTAGGGGATAACCAGAGCCTTCAAAGTCACACTCTCTGCTTTACATTCTAATCAATGTCCTGAAATTTACTCGTATTTTCCAGTGCTCGCATGGCTTTTTGTGGCACAAGTGTATTAAAAAAACAAAACGCTTCATTGAGTTGTTCCTGGCATGCACTAAGTTAAATATGTTTGAACTGTACAATCTGGCAAGTTCTGACCGGTGAGACCCTCAGCATCATTGAGACCGAACATCTCCACCCGCCAAGCCCTCCTGGCTCCCACTCCCTGCCACTCTCCCCTCCCCAGGCTGCCGTGCTCTGCTTCCCCTGACTGGCCTGTACTGAATCCTTACGTGCTTCCTCCTTCTCCCTTTCCTTCTCATCGATCTCTCATCCTTATTATCCTAGATCTCTCTCAAATTTTAATTTGACTTAAGATGTCTCTGGGTCTGATGGGCTTCCTCTGCCTCTTGTTCTCGCAGGGCGGCTGCGTCTTGATGTTCCTCAGGAGGGAGGACTCGCACCCGTGCACCTCCCTGGCTGTTGAGTGAGGCAGTTTCCCCACAGTGGCTGGGAGCTTTCTGCCAGGAGGTGTGGGGTGTGCAGGGACGTCACCGGGACGGTATCAGCAGTCAGCCTCTGGATCCCAAAATGGTCAGAGGTAAAGGGCTTGGATTTGTCTGCCAGTATAATCAGAGTAGTCTCAGGTTCCTCCACAAGGTCGCTCCATTTATTGGAAAAGCCCTTCGGTATTGCTGTGTTCAGTGTGCTGTATGTACGTACGTACTGTGTGTGTGTGCACACGTGAGTGTACACGGACATTCTTATGTGTGGCATTGTATGCCTGGTGTGTGTATACAGGTGCACACTTGTGTGTATGCATGTACTATATCTGTGTTTATATTATAGCACGTGTGTATGCATGAATGTAAGTCTGATGTGTGTGTGTGAATGTGTGTGTAGGCGCATGCGCCAGCACGTGTGTATACCTATGTAATTGTGTGTATGTGTATGCACCCATGTGCACTAACTGGGACACCTGTGTAGGCCGTTCCTATACAGAAGTTTTAAGCAGTCCCCATTCCTATCCTAAGCCTCTGCTGATTCTCACCTTGGGTCCTCTTCTGAGTTCTCAGCTAAATAGCCCTCACCAGCTGTAGAGTAGTTGGGTTTCTGGTCTTCAATAAGTTGGGTGGGGACTCAGTTGAATTCTCAGGCAGGCTACGCAGAGACTTCCTGCCGGTCAACACGGATTCTCCCAGGGGCTTGTTTGGGTGCTGTGAGTCACCTGTGAGACCAAGGCCACCCTCTGTAAGTGTGGAAGCACCACTGCTATTTTATAAATGTAAGTTTCTCCTTCTACTAAACCAGGCACCTGAGTTCTAATTAGCTTTGGCCAACGGAGCTGGAGGTTATTGTCTTCCCTTTCTAAAGCCAGCAGAAGGCAGAACCAGTCCCTTGTCAGTCATGGGAGCAGAGGGGCAGGCATCTTCCGCTGTAATGGAAGGTCCATTCCCAGGGCTCTGATGGCACCTCACTTCTATTTCAGGAACAATTCACATTTTCCTTAGCGAACAGCTAGAGCCCCAGTGTTGCAGACAGTGTTGGGATGAGACTGAAGTATCCCTGTCCATTAGCCAATGCTTGTCCTAAAAATCGCCCAGTAAAAAAATAGTCTTACACTGAATCTAGCAATTGCATTCCCTGGCACTTATCCAAATGAGTTGGAAAATGTTTCCAGAAGACTACTCAAAATTATCAAAATTTGGAAACAACCAAGATATCCTTCAGTCTGTGAATGGAAAAACAAAGTGTTACATCTACACAACACAATACTGTTGAGTGTTTTGTTTTGTTTTAGCTTTGTTTTTTTTTAAGAGCTATCCAGTCATAAAAAGACAAGGAGCATTTTTTTTTTTTGGAGGAAGTTTTTAAACAAATTTTTACTTATTCTTTATTTTTCAAATTTTTTCATACATGTATATAGGGTAATAATGACTGTCTCATTCTATCATCCTTCCCATCCCCACTGCCCCAGCCCTCCCCTCACTCCAAAATTCATAATCCAAAATTCATTCTTCCCTACCTACCCTATTCCTAAGGATCAGCATTCACTTAACAGAGAAAACATTTGGCCTTTGGTTTTTTGGGATTGGCTTATTTCACTTAGCATGATATCTCTAGTTCCATCCATTTACCTGCAAATGCCATAATTTCATTCTTCTTTAAGGCTGAGTAATATTCCATTGTGTATATGTCCCACAGTTTCTTTATCCATTCATCTGTTGAAGGGCATCTAGGTTGGTTCCCTAGTTTAGCTATTGTGAATTGAGCTGCTATTAACATTAATGTGGCTGCATCACTGTACTTTGCTGATTTTTAGTCCTTTGAGTATAAACTGAGGAGTGGGATAGCTGGGTCAAATGGTGGTTCCGTACCAAGTTTTCTTAGGATTCTCCATACTGCTTTCCAGAGTGGCTGCACCAATATGCAGTCCCACCAGCAAGGCATGAGTGTGCTTTCTTCCCCACATCCTCGCCAACACTTATTATTGTGAAGGAGCAATCTTAAATCCTATTGCAAAGTAAAAGAAGTCAATCTGAAAAGACAACATACAGTATACCTTCAACTACATGACTTTCTGGAAAAGGCAGAATTTTGAATATGGTAACAAGATCAGTGACCACGATCAAGGGGATGGGGGAGAGTGTAGGGATGAGCAGTGGGGCACAGGGTAATTTGGGGGGCAGTGGAGCTGCCCTGGGTGACAGCATAACGGTGAACAGTGTCAGCGCTCAGGGACTGCAGAACACAAAGAGCGAACCCTAAGGTGAACTGTGGACGTTAGTTAATAATAGTGGATCAATATTGGTCATTGATCACAACAAATATAATCATGAATACAAAATGTTAGGAACAGGAGAAACGGCGGAGGGGAGGGATGGAAAGGGGGAGTTTGGAAAAATCGAAGTGTGTTCCATTCAAATTTTCTGTAAACCTAAATCTGCTCTAAAACATAGCCTATCAACTTAAAAAAGTTGTCTAAAAGGACGCCGTGGGACACACCTGAGTTAAAGCCATCCGGTCAGGTAGAACTGCTACAACAATGGTTTTCATTTTAGAGCAGCTGATTGCGTGTGCACGCTTCCCTCTGTAATAGTTCTAGAACAAAATTCATTTCCCCTTGGGGGCCTCCCAGCACCAAGTACAGGAGAGCAAGCTGTGGAAACACTCCCACCTCGTGGTGGAAGACAGACTTGCGACAACTTGGCTCACGGCTTTGCGCTTCTCAGTGAGATTCTCTTAACAGGGGGGACCCCACATATCCCTTTATAAAATCTGGGAGGAAGAGGAATGAGGGAAGGAAAGAGAGATAAGCGGAAGGCCCAGAGTATGCACCTGGTAGAAATTCAGTGCTCATTCAGTGGGTCCCTGGTGGGGGGCCGTCTGGGCCAGGTGGCCTGCAGGTGCTCAGGGTCCTGGCCCTCTGGAAGCCTACCCCACCATCTGTAAAGATCAGCAGCCTCCAGCTCTCCTTCCTGAGCGGGAGACGTGTCCGTGAGTCCTGAAGGATGTGTAAGGGGGAATTTCGGAAGGCAATTCTGGAGCTAGGGGAGGGGTCCCAGGGCTCCTGGCTAAGAGGAATGTTTAAAGGGACATCACCATCAAGGGGTCAGGAGGCACACAGGGCAAGAAGCAGGTGGTGGTGAAGACCACAGCCAACCGTGTCTTGGCCTCAGGCCTGCAGGACACAGACCCATCAGCCTCAGGAGAGAGGAGAGTCAGCTGGTTAGGAGAGGCTGCTTCCAGCCACTTTGCCTGAACAGGGAACTCCCCCCACGAAGGGAGCCCAATGAAAGAGGCTAATCCGACAAAACTACAGGCCATACAGTTTCAACTACAGGACATTCTGGAAAGAAAAAAGCTGCAAAGACAGTGACAAAATCATTGACTACTGACCCTGGGTGGGGGAGGGGGAGGGATGAATAAATGGGTGCGGGGTGGAGTTTTACCCTCTGCTGCTCCCCAGGGATGTCTCATGAACACGAGGATTACCTGGGAGTCAGTTTCCTGAGGCTTCTTTAATACACTGCTCTTTGGAGCTGGGTGGCTCCAAACAATGGAAATAAACTCTCTTATAGTTCTGGAGGCTGGAGGCTGGAGGCTGGAGGCCCAAACTTCCTCTGAAGGCCCTAAGGGAGGATCCTTCCTGGTGCCTTCCAGCGTTGGTGGCTCCGATTCCTCGGCCTGTGCATTCATCATTCCATTCTTGGCTTCTGTCCTCACAGGGCCTCTCCTCTGCGCCTCTGCCTCCAAGGCTCCCTTTCCTTACAGGGACACCAGTCATTTCACTTTTCCTCACCCCGCCCTCCAATGCAGAAGGACCTCAATTTCAGCTGATGACATCTCCAAAGACCCTATTTCCAAATAAGGTCACATTTCAAAATAAGGTACTAGGAGTTTCTACTGCAAAACATTTTTGCCTAATTGCTCTTGGGAGTAATTCCCCAGGCGATGCCTCCTTCTGCCGTATGCCACAGTCGCTTAGGTCTGGTGTATTGTGTCATATCAGGAGCACACAGAGGTTCAGTGCTGGTGTTTCTGACTCTGTGGTGTGACTGTGAGTTTCAGGGGAATCTCTGCTGAGCTGCTTCTGCCCAATAAAGGGCCAGTTGTTATGAAACAGAAAAGAGGAGGTGCGTGGTTCTGCCAGACGCTAAGCACATTGACTCAGGAGTCAGGGAACGGGGTGGGTATCCCAGCCGCTCCCCAACTGCTGGTAGCACATTTGAACTTGTTCCCTCTGCTGCAGCATGAGCAGGAGCTCTGTGTCTGAGCAAGCTGACTGAGGTGGAAGCCCTTCTGTATGCTCCCAGTCTGAACATCAGTCCACATACCTTGACCTTGAAGCAATCAATGAGGTACCTAATTCAAAGTGGGCTGTGTCCATCAAAGTGCATGGACTCCAAGCGAATGCACCAAAGACCTCTTGTTGGACCTGAAACCATGTTCTGAAGCTCTGAGGATACTGAAGGCGCTTACTGGCATCACCAAGCTATGACTCCATGTCACTAGTGGGAGCAATCGACGAGTGTGGGTATTAACATGGGTGTATGATGTGGCTCCTGAGTGACATCTCAGAGCTGCCCCAACTGTGGGATCAGGGGGAGGTGACAGAGAAGTCAAAGGGGAGAAGCAGGTCCCTAAATGTGACGCTGCGATGCTCCGTGGGAGGTCAGGGCTGGGGCCAGGACCTACACCACCTGCCCCTGCCTTGTCCCCTTTGCTGCTTTGGTCTCCTCCATCACACATGACATCACTTTATACAAAAGGTTTGCAAATAAAATATCTTTAATGACCTTGTTTCTTGCCTATGCTCTGGTTTGAGTTTCCCGTTGCCGCTATGGTGACAAATTGCCACAAACCTAGTGGTTTAAAAAAACACGTTCAGTTTTTACAGTTCTGGAATTTGATTGGATGTGGGTTCAAGGTTCCCCAGGGCCTCACATGTTGAGATTTAGTCCCCACCCAGAGGCAGCAGGAGGAGGGAAACGCAATCCAACCTGTGTAGACCAGGGAGCTTATGGCTGATCCTGGAGGTTTTATGAGAGAGAGAGAGAGACAGACAGACAGACAGACAGACCAGACATACCCCTTGCCCCACACACGTGCATCCATATTTAAGGGAGCTTCTTGTCTTACCACGTGCTGACCCATCAAGGGCCCCTTAGCCTTGGGTCTTCAGAACTGTGAGCCCAAATAAACCTCTTTTCTTCTAAACTTTGTCCCTGGTATTGTGTTCTTGGTAACAGAAAATGGGCAAATAAACTGGGTCTCACTAAAATCAAGGTACCTGCAGGGTCTTCCCAGAAGCAGAATCTGTTTCTTTGGGTTTTCCAGCCAAGGAGAGAATCTTCCTTAGCTTCAAAGCCTGCATCTGTGTTTGTCATCTTTTTCTCTGACTCTGAAAACTCCTCTGCTCCTTCTCTCATCACTTAAGGGGAGCTATGAGTACCTGGCCTTCTCTGGATGATCCGGGATAAATCTCTTCATTTTGCAATCAGATGATTGGCTCCTGTGATTTCATATACAACCTTAATTCCTCTTTGTCATGTATGTATCACAGATTCCAGGAATTAGGACAGGAATATGATGGGGGACCATTATTCTGCCCACATAGCATCCTACCCAGAACGTAGGCTTTAGTATTTGAGTCATAACATGCAAACACATGACGTCATTTCCCAGCTGACTTTCCTTCACGACTTCAGGTAGAGTCCACATCCTCAGCAGCAAGTCTTTGCCTGAGCTTCCCAAAAACAGCCCTGAAGTTAAAGATTTGAGAGCAGGGAAGTGGTTCTGGAAACCCTGGGAGGGGAAGGAGGAGGAGACAGGAAAGCAGCCAACGCAGGATGCATCCAGGAGCAGGAGAGCCCCGTGGGAGACAGGTGGAAAGCCACCCACACACAGGGTGAGGACTCAGGGCGCCATCCTCTGACTCCCCATAAGTACCACTGCAGCTTGCCCCCCTGCAGAGCTGGGATGGAGCCTGCAGGGGGCGCCAAAGGTGCTCGCCGCGGCCAGACCTCCATGGCCTGGGGTGGGGAGGGGACTCAGATGAGGCAGCTCACAGTGCCTGGCAGATCTGACTACACTAGAGTAGTGTGAAAGGTAAAACCGTTTCTGCAGCTCTTCTCGGGTTTACATGGAAAGTTCTGGCTTCTGGAAAATACCTCCCAAGCCTGGGAAAACAGGGACGGTTGGCCACTCCATCTGGTGCTGCCTGTTCAACAAGACAAACCTGAGATGAGCGGGTTAGGGCTTATAAAGTGCTACCTAAAGTTGGCCACTCTCCTGGAGACTCCAGGGCTGGCTTGAGTCGTGTGCAGATCCACGGTGCCCATCTGCTTTAAAAAGTTAGGCAGCCTGCTCTGGCTATAAAAGACCTCGCTTAAACCTTGCCACGGCTCCCTCACAATCAAGATAATGTGCAGACCTTGATGGTTTGTGCAATCTGAAGATGTGCACTTTGTGCAAATGAAAAAGGGCAGCGGGGTCTGGGCCTGGGAGCTTCCCATCCTCTCTAGGGTGGCCTCCAATTTCCTTTCCCTGCGGGGAAAAGCCCTGTGTGAGGACTCCTCTGGCCAACTATTTCAATAATTCAGTGCATCACTCTAGCCGATCACTCACCACCCACTCTGCAAACTTCTCAATGCCCTAGAAAAAGGACCTTTCCAGTCTTGCTGAATGGTTTGCTGTGGTCAGAACATTCCAGGGTCTCTTTCCCCTCTAGATCTTGGAAAGCATTGTTCCCTCAGATTCTCAGACGCCTTTGTGGGCCCCCAGGCTTATGAAGCTGCCCCTCCTGGGCTCTCAAAGTCCACAGTGCTTGCGCCACTTAGCGCAGTTAGAGCGGCCTGTGCTCTTGCCTGACCCCTGGTGGACAGAGCCTGTCATAACAAAGCACTGCAGACCTGGAGGCAGAAGTGAGTTTCTGCTTAGTTCCAGAGGCCGGAATCTGGAGACCAAAGTCCAGCTTGATTTGGTACCTGGTGAGCGCCTTCTCCCTGGCATGAGGATGGCTGCCTTCATCTCTCAGGGTCTTTCCTCTGTGCCTGTGCGGAGACAGGGAGCACGAGTACCCGGTGTCTCTTCCTCTTCTGACAAGGCGAGGAGTCCTACCACTTTCTGATCCTACCGTCCCATCTCACCTAACTTAAATCACCTCCTAAAAACCACGTCTCTAAATCCAGTCACAGGGAGGGTTAGGACTTCACCTTACAAATCTGGGTGAAGAGGAACGGGTTCAGTCCAATGAGGAGTCCAGAAGCCCCTGAGGGCAGGGCTGTGCCACACCACTGATCTCCCGGTGCAGTAGTGGCAGTGAACACTCGCTGAGTGGAGAGATGAGGGGGGAGACTGGAGAGGCCTGAGGAGGAGTCTGGCTTTCACAGCCTTTTCATGAAGGGGCCTGGCAAGCTGGACAGATCTCACCCTCCATCCCAGCCTTCTTCCTCTGGGTTTAGACACCAAGCTGGGTTTCCCAGTCTGCCTGTCAAAATGGGCACCGCATGATTGGAAGCTGCTGACTGGCGGCGGCCAGGAGAGAGCTGACGTTGGAGCTGAATTAGTGCTCAGGGAGGCAGCAGACAGCAGTGCCACGTTGTTGCTTGTGCAGATCTAGCCAGTGTGGAGGGGAAAGTCCTGCCATGGCAGCCCCCGACCCCCATCATAGTTGAGGTGTTACATTGCATAGTCAAAGTTGATTCAGAGATTCCAGGGCTGTGCTACTACCTGATTTGGGAACTTTCTGCTTGAGTTAGAATAGGCAGCTTCCCTGGTGGGTTACTTCTGGGGTGCTATGGTTTGAACACAGATTGCTGCTCTGCCGTTGGTGTTGAAATGTGATTGCCATTGTGATGGTGGTGGGAGGTGGGGCTTTTACAAGGTGGTTAGACCCTTAAGAGGGACCAGTACCTTTCTCCAGTATCAAGTGAGCCATTTCTCACTTTCAGGACTAGACTAGTTACACTCTGAGTGAGTTGTTATAAAGCAAGTTCACACTTTGTGCTTTGTCTATTTCCCACCTGCTTGCCCATCTCTTTTTCTGCCATAAGACCCTTACCAGAAGCAAAGCAGGTGCCGAATCCATGCTCTTGGACTTCTTAGCCTCTGAAACCATAAGCCAAAACAAATGTCTGTTCTTTATAAGTTTTCCAGCCTCAGGTATTCTGTTATAGCAACAGAAAATGGACTAAGACATGGGGAATCTTTCCTAGAGGACTCTTCTGTAGTCTGTTTCTCTGCATCTTCTGAATGTAAGTACACAACTCCTGTATTGAATTCATTTTGCTTAAAATAGGCCAGTTCTTGTAACACAGAGGATTTGCCTGAAACAGAGAGAACTATCAAACCCATTATGCAATGTGCACTTGAGGAGATGAACCATTACTTAAGGGATTAAGTGCCTCATTGCAGAGATCTGACCCTAGTGAAGATGAGGAAGGATGGTCAAGAGGACTTTGTTCACAAAGTAATGTGGTTCTTGAAGACACAGGGGGACCAAAGGCAGGACGAATCAGTAAGGGAAGACAGACCAGGATGGAATGAGATTATTGAGGGAATGAATGACCTCAGGGCTTGTGACATGAGCACATTGGCTAGAGGGTTCAGGTTGCAGCTTGGGGTACAGGCGTGCCTCCTGGGCCAGGCAGAAGCCTCAAGTTTTGATAAGAGACCTGGTGACATTTGCTCTGGGTTTCAGAAGAAATGCAGATGTGAAGTTGCTTTTGTGTTTTTGCAAATCCTCAGGAGCTGGTGGGTGGAGATGGTGTGACCTTGGTGGAATCTGGTGGCTGGAATCTGGTCCCTTTCAGAATGACACTGGAAATTCCCAGAGGCCTACAGCACCCATCCCTCCCAGACTCAAAATTCACCATGCTCTGCACTCAGGTTCAAGGACACAGAGAATGGACTCTGAAGTGGAAGATTCAAAGCCCATCAGCACCAACCCAGAGTTGCTGTAGTAGTTTAGCCAGAGGTAGGTGGACTTCATGGCTCTTCTGAAAAAGCCCAGGAATTTTGTCATCCTCTGATGATTTGAAGTCCGATTCTACAAATACTGGTTGCATTTGTAACAGGATTCAGATGACCCTGAGTACCAGAAGGAGGACGGCGTGGTGATGGAGTACCAGTGATTGGTGAAGGTGACCTCCACAACACTCTGGTTTGCACCAGGGTCATTTGCCAGGGTCACTGAGGCCACCATGAGAGCTCCAGCACTGCAGTGATCAGAGTGTCCATCTGACCTACCTGTCTGGACACAGCTTTGAAATACTGAAGTAAGAGTTTTTGACAGAGTAGATTGTTTTCCCTCCAGGCAGGATTTATTGGATTGGATCCGATGACCATCTGATTTACTGAGACACCTGATCAACATTCAGATTCCGGAACCCAGATTCCTAGATTTACCGAATTTAAATTCCTGGGAATGTTGCCCAGAAATGTGCATTTACAGAAGTCCCGCACTAAAACCTGGAAGTCGCTGGACTCAGACCTTCCTGTCATCAGAACAATCTGAGGCCAGATCTTTAATCCTGTCCCGAGATGTTCTCCAAGGAATGGAGGCCAATGGCATCTTCAAGGTGGTCTCTGAGGAGGGGGCAGAACTGGAGCTGGCCTGCTGCATCCTGGGGTGCCTATTGGAGGAGGAGGGAGCAGAGAAAGGGACAGGCTCACTGACGTCCCCTCCAGAGTCTCTGGGGGGTCTGCTGGGTGGGGCAGAGGCACATGAGTCACACATCTGTCCACAACTCAAAGGAACAACAAATAGCACATCTTCCACTATCAGAATAATTACATATATATATAGGTTCGTATTTATTCTTTCTTTTGTGTGTGTGTGTGTGTGTGTGTGTGTGGTGTTGGGGATGGAACCCAGGGCCTCACACATGCTAGGCAAGTGCTCTACCACTGAGCCACACCCCAGCCCCTTTATATTTGTGTTCCACTTTATTCCAATGGGATTTAAGCATTTGGTTTATCGAGTACCAGTGATGGGTGTATCAGTGATTGGGAAAGGTGACCTCCACAACACCTCTTTTCTATTTTCTCTCAACACCTTCAATTTGGACTTGTAGCCTCTGGAACTGTGGGAGAATAAATTCTCTATTTGTGGGAGAATAAAATCTCTCTATTTAAAATTGTGGTAAAATAGCCGGGTGCAATGACACATCCTGTAATCCCAGAGACTGGGGAGGCTGAGGCAGGAGGATCTCAAGTTCAAAGTCAGCCTCAGCAACAGCGAGGCCCTAAGCAACTCAGTGAGACCCTGTCTCTAAATAAAATACAAAATAGGGCTGGGGATGTGGCTCAATCTCCGATACCCCCACAAAAAACTGTGGTAAAATATATGTAATAGGATATCATTTTAGATATTTGGGCACCTACAATCCAATGGCATTAAATACATCCACAATGTTGTATAATCATCACGATTATCTATACTCAAAACTTTCTCAATATCCTCAAGACAGACTGAGGCCATTAAACACACAACTCTTTCTCTTTGCCTCCTTTTACCCGCAGTGGCCGCTCTCCTACTTTCTGCCTCTATGGATTTCATTATTCAGTTACCTTGAATGAAGAGGAAGCATGCCACACTCATCCTTCTGTGTTTGACTTATTTCATGTAACAATGTCTTCACGGTCCATCCAGATTGTGGCAGGTATCAGATCTGTTCCTCTAGCTGGCTAAATAACATTCTATTATATATTCCACACTCCATTTTATTCTTCCATTCAACTGTTAATGGACTCTTGAGTTGCTCTCACCTTTTCACTATTGTGGGTTTTGGTGAACAAATATTTGTTTGAGTCCCTAATTTCAATTCTTTGGTATATATACTAAAATATAGAATTGCTGGGTCATATGGTAATTTAATGTTTAATTTTTATGAAAACACCAAACTTGTTTTCAACAGTACTTGCACCATTTTAAATTCTCTTTTCCTTTTTTTAAGCAAAAAAGGGAATGCATTCAGCTCACGTAACAAAGAACTTTAAGATGAAGCAACACAGCTTGCTTTGGGGGTTCACCCAAGGCTGCTGAGGCACCTGCTCTCTCATCACTCATCTCTGTCTCCACTTGCCTGTCTTACCTGGCTCCATGTAAGATGGCAGCAGCAGCTGATCCTGCCACAGTCACATTCATTCATCTTATTGTCTCTAAGTTCAGTGGAGAAACTTTTGGGTTCTCACTTATTAGTAATTAATTGGTGTCCCTGTTGCCTTTCCCAGTCCTGTGAATTTCCCTCAGCTCAGAACAAAATCAGTCTCCCACCCCAGCACAGTGTCTGTGAATGGAGATCACCAACCTTCAGGGGTGTAGCAACTCACCCCTCCATCACTTTCAATTCATCCTTCTTCCTTGACCTCTACATCCAACCATCCCCCTGCCTTGTCAATTCTTCTCTTGAAGATAGTTCTCCTCATTCAGTCCCACTGAGGACACTAATTACTGCAGGTAACCAGAGGCTGGAGGTGATGCTGCATTCTGGGAAGCCTACGCTAGTAACACATCACATAATGGAGGTGATGGTTATGCAGAAGTCTCTATGGGGATCGAAGACTTCCTTCTCCAGAGCTGCATAAACTCAGGACTTATGAGACATTCTCAGGTGACCCACTGAAGGCAAGCGAAGGCTCTGGCAGAATTGGTTACATGTAAAACAGCTGAAGAAAGGTCATGTGACCTCCAGAGAAACGGGGAGAAGGTGAGAAAGTGGCAGATGGGAGAATCTGTGCACCAGGACTGTCGAGGCAGACACCATACTTTCAGACCTCTCTCCCCATCCATGGTAAACGTCTCTCTGTACTGAGTTCGTGTTCAACAAGCAACCTGCTGACTCCTAATCAGCTTCCCCAAGTTTCTGGCTGGCAGACCAGCAGTGTCTTGGATGGTAGCCCAGAATGTCCCAGGATCTGTCACAAAAGTCCACAGCTGAGGTAAAAAGGCACTCTGCGGGGCCTGGAGCAGATGCAGGGTCCCAGCAAACCCTGGTCCCTGTGAACAGGAGACAAAGCTCCCTAAAGTGAACCCAAGCTCACAAGCCACCTGTCTGCCAGTCACGGCATCCTAGGTGACCACTTTTCTGATGGCACGGAGAAGGGATGGGTGGTAGGCAACATGGTGGCAGTAGAAGGCTTTCCAGAAAAAAAGTGGGGAGTTTCCTTTCAGACGTTTTTTGAAGCTGGAATTTCAATATGGCTGCACTGGCCAAACTTTCAGGGCACACTCACTTGATTAGGTAAAACCTGTTGCTGGTATGTCCCATGCCTTCTGCATGTGTGAGCCAAGAAGGGTCATCCATGCTAAGACGAAATGTATCCAAGACTTCAAGGGTAGAGAAACGCAAAGTAGAGATCCCTGAATCAAGAAGCTTTTGGCCATACGTAACAGAAATCCCAACTGGGACAGGTTCTAAGTGTAAAACTAATGAAAGGGGCAGCGGGTAGAGCTCCCAAAGGCAGCGGTGGGAGAAAAGGAGTGCACTCGCCAGAATCAGACAAAAGCGGTAGCCTGATTTTATTGGAATGTGTGTCCCGGGCGAAATCTCCAGGCCCCCCCCCCCCCCCCCCCCGGGTGAAAGTCAGGGTGGGAGAGCCAGGAGAAATCGCATGTGGCTTTGGCTGCTCAGGGTTTTTATACAGACGAAGGGGGCCAAGGGGTTCTGCCCAGGAAAAGGTGGACCCAAGGTGGATGTCAGGGTCAGCAGGTGTGCCTCATTGGTCACTTCTGGCACAGTGTGTTGCTAGGTGACCGTGCTCCCTCCCCCTGCAGCCCCCCAATTTGACCTAACACTAAGTGGCTTATTTATTGGCTCTCCTCACTATAAGTCCACACATGGGTCAGGCTTCAGAGTTGACTGACTTCAATGGGGACTCCATTTTCCATAAACTAATCATTGACTGAAAAAGTGCCACCTGCTGACTGACCCAGGATTGAGTTCTCCAATATAACCCTGACCTGGGGAGAGAGCACAGGGTCACCTTGAGCAACTTAGATGGACAACACTCCACCTGAGAACTGAGGCCAGTTTTCATCCTCTGCTCGGTGTGCTGTGCGAGAAGAACCATAAAGACCACAGGATGTTACCTCTGGATTTACTGAGATGTTGGTGAGAGCATTGGGCTTTATCTCCAGATGAAATTAGGGGGTGCAGTTTAGTTTGAGATTGCAAAAGATATAACCAAAGACTTGTCCCCATTTTCATTTATTTCACCCTTCAAATCCTGATTTCTCATTATCATTTAGGATCTCATAAAATGTCCCCAGCAAACCAGCCTGGTTAATAGCTCGTGGTGGGCTAATGACACTTGAAAGAAAGGTTCAGGCCACCATGATACAAATCCCCATGGTGGTCGTAGGAGTCAAAACCTACAGAGGACGGAGTAGACCACCACGGAAGAACTCAGGGTTTTCGGAATAGCATAGGAAAGGAAGAACATATTAAGGAATTCTGGAATTCCGCTCAGGGCTCCACCCTGCTGCTTGCTCTGGACCTTTGGTGACTGGCACTATGGGGCGCCCCATCATTCCTCCTGAAAGCATAAAAATTCAAATGACTGCAGAATGTTTTTTTAAAAAACACAAAAATCCTTTGCTAAGCCTTCGAGATTTTTCTGGCAGGGTAAGTCGCCACTCTCGCATCATTTAAAGGATTGATTGGCCATGTCCTGGATCCAATAATACGTTTCAATGTTTAAGAGGTACTATATTAACAAGTTTGCCTGTTGACCTGAACATTCCAATGGACTTACAAAACATATGACCACCCTAGTCTGTATTAATTTACCTCCAACCTGCTTCCCACCACCCAAAGCAAGCTCCTTTGGTTCTAGAAGGCAGCTCTGTCCTGCTGAACCTCCACTGGGCACTTGCCTGGCTTCTAACTCAGCCTGTGTTGTCCTGATCTGCAGATCCGTTGTGTACCTGAATAGCGCTGTCTTTGCTTTATTCTAGTCTTGTTTATGACTCTTGGTTTTGCATGTCCCACCACAACCTGTGCTTGTAGGCAATGCCCTTTCCCCTTGACCCTGTCCTGGCTCTTGCCCTTTCCCTTAACACTGCTCCTAGAAACCATTCCAGGGAAGCCTGGGGGACTACTCCTCGCTCATCCATTGTGCCCTGGGTTAATCAGCCACTTTCTAACCTATTCAACCAGTTCTCTACTGAGGGACTGCTGGGCTGTTTCCTGT
Organism: Glaucomys volans; assembly: GCA_020662805.1. NCBI lineage: Eukaryota > Metazoa > Chordata > Mammalia > Rodentia > Sciuridae > Glaucomys > Glaucomys volans. The sequence continues at coordinate 169,771 of JAJEJO010000121.1, read as the reverse complement.
CTTTTGTTATTAAAACAAGCAATATCCTGAGAACAGCCTTGGGCCTATGTCCCCTTTGCTTTCTTGCCATTTATCTTTGAGATAGATCCCTAGGAATGGATGGCTGGGTCAAATGCAAAATCCTTAAACAATTTTGCTGGACAAGGTCAAATCTCCCCCACGATATTATCCTACTTGTTTCCTAGCTTTGTCTGTCTTTTTAAATGCTATTAAACAGGAAGCTTTGTATTTAACTTATTGGCACAGGTCCCGTTCAAGAGAAATTTATGTTGACAGCTAGAAGATATCAGTTCACTTTACAGGTTTTATTCAATGTGTCTATGAAATGCAGTGCTTGCTAGTGCATGAGAACAAGCCATTCGGTTACTAAATTACCTTCTGGGTGCCTTAACACCGTCTTCCCAGTGTTCATGGCTGGTTATTTCAGCATCATTGAGACTACTGGACTCTGAAATTATTTCAGTGAAAAAAATTCATGCTGTCCCGGGTGGGGGAGTGGTGGTGACAGATCCTGGTGCCAAAGTTTCCTCGGTTAGCAGAGCATGTTCCTCAAATCCTATAGGCAGGAAAACTCCCTCCTCTGCAGGACGCTAAATTTCCTTTTGTATGAAGTGTCCTCTTTGGTCACTGCCAGGACTTGGGCTCCTGTATGCCTCACGTCACCTCAGAGAGCTGGCACAGGGCCAGCCCTGGCAAGCTCAGGAGGGTTTGATTGTAGTTATCTGGGCACAGCCAAAACGTGACAGTGGGAACTGCCTGGTACCTTAGGTGCATCATAAATTCCAAAGGCTGACTCCCCCAAATCAGGGAGTTTGGGCCCCATGATCTAGGGCTTTTGGTAGCACGTCAAAGCTTCCAATTCCTAGGGGCAATCACCTGGCAAAAACCCCTTCACAGGTGAACTCTCCTGAAAGGGGGCTTTACACACCCTGGATATCTGATCTGCCTTCCTACAGAGCCAGCCCAGCACATAAGGTCCCTGAAGGGACACTGGCTGTGGCAGAAAACAGGAACTTGGACCTGCCAGGGCCTCTGGACACCAGCGAAGGCTCAGGTGATGGGTTCCTTGAGAAACCTGGAGGGGAGGGGAATAAAGGCTTTCACAGGTAAGCTCTAGAACAAAACAAGGTCCACAGAAACCAGACCAAGTGGGTTCAGGAAGGTTCAGGGAAGGATTGAACCTTTTTAAAGAAATGGAGTGCACCTCAGCTATGTAACCTTCACAGGAAATTTGCAAAACCGATATGAAATATAGGAAGTATAAAAACAGCCAGTGTGGAGTTTTGAGAAAGATGCACACATTCATCAAAGGTCGTTAGAAAAACCCAGAGTTGACACATAAGTTCAGAAGCTACAGAAGTTCCACAGTCTGAATTGCTAACCTCTTTTTAAAAATTTAAATATTATTTTTGAAAAGCTAGTAAGCATACAAGATCCAAAAGCCAAAACCACGCTGGAGGGGCACTTACAGAGGGGCTTGCTCCCCCTCCCCCACTAACCATCCTAATTAATATCCTGTTTGTTCTTCTAGTGGTTCTTTAGGTAACTATAAGCAGTTCTTCATTGTTTTCCGTGTGGAACGCCAGCTGCCCTGCAGGCTTCCTGGGAACGAGGGAAGGGAAGGAAGAGAAAGGTTCGTGGAGCCCAGGCTGGCCCGAGTCCGCAGCTGCAGCGCAGGCTGCTGGCCACCTTCAGGAGGGTGCGTCCCCACAAAGTGGGCGGAGCCTCCCCTTCGCAGGGTGAAAGGCAGGTGCTACGTGCTGGAGTCACCGGGGTTGTTGAGGATCAAATCACCTGAATGGTTGCCTCTACGGTCCATCCACAGAGGCCAATAGCAGTTTTTGGATTTTTTTGTGTTTTGATACTGCGGATTTCACCCAAGGGCGCTTCACCACTGAGCCACATCCCCAGCTCTTTTTTGTATTTCATTTAGAGACAGGGCCTCGCTGAGTTGCTTAGGGCCTCCCTGAGTTGCTGAGTCTGGCTTTGAACTCGCGACCCTCCTGCCTCAGCCTCCCAGAGGCGTGGATTTCAAGCGTGTGGCACTGCATCCGGCCAAAAACAGATCTCTCAGGAAAGGAGGGAAAAAGTTTTCCATGCCAACTCTGGTTGCGGGAGGACAGAATCCTTTGGTCTAAACATTTTTTAAAGTACTGGAATAATATAAATAAAATAACGTCCTTCAATCCAGTCCTCACCAAGTCACCCCATTCCAGAACCAACTGCCTTTTATTCTATCAAAACCCAGAGCCCCCTGCACCCTAAGCACGTGCTCTGTGAGCCACACCCCAGAGCCAACAGCTTTGGATTTAGCATCTCTGATAGCGGAGAAAAGTGAGCACCTACTCCAAATATTCCAAATATATTGTAAATATCTTAATAGATTTTTATCTACAGGCTTTCATATTTAAATATGTATATTATTCATGTTTTCTATATTAGTAGAGAATGTTACCATACTCACATAGAATGGGCACGATCAAATACACAAATACAATTGAGAGAGAGGTCTGTAGCAAAGAAGGCTCAGTACAGGCTCAGATTTACTTTCATGTCCCCACCCCTGGGGTATGGGCACCCACCCCCTCATGGACCACCGCTCCACTCCACCTTGATCCTGGTGGCGGGCTCTAGGTTGCTCGGGATCCTTTTCTTTTCAGACATACCTGATTCACGTTCTAGCCTTCTAGGAGGAGAGGGAAGGGGCATCCACAGTGCCCCTTCCAGACCCATCATCGGTGCATTATATTCTGCACAGAAGCATCATCTTCCTAATCCTGAGGCTGTAAGGCAGGTGACCTTTCATGTCGACTCTTGGGCTGGAGGACATGTGACCCTCACTGTGGACTTGCTCTGGTGAGTCAGGAAGCTGGCAATGGAGCCTGGAGACCAGCACAGAGTGGCATGCTATTTTATTTTGCTCATTTTTCTGTTTGACATTTTTTTTTCAAAGTATTGCTTTACTCTTACTTTTTGAGTTTAGTGACTTCTGAGGGCTGCGTTCCTCCTTCCTTGTCCCATAAGAAGCTTGCTCAGAATCTGTTGAGTGCAGGGTGTCTCAGCATGTGCATTCTTGGCGTTTAGGGCTGGAGCATTTTTGTGGGGGCCGTCCTGTGTGTTGCAGGATGTTAAGCAGCATCCCTAGCTTCTACCACTAGATGCTAGTAGCACCGCCCCAACCTGTGACAACACCAGTGTCTCCCGACATTGAAACATTGCCACTAGCTGGGAAGTACTGGTGGGAAATCAAAGCCTGTGCTGGGTGATCCCAGCACAGACACTGGCCACCCACCATCATCATCATCACCATCATCATCATCATTTTGGTACTGGTGAGTGAACCTACTGAGCCACATCCCTAACTTTTTTATTTTTTATTTTGAGACCTGGTCTCAGTAAATTGCTTGGGACCTTGCTAAGTTGCTGAGGCTGGCTTTGAACTTGTGATCCTCCTGCCTCAGCCTCTGGAGTCACTGGGATTCCAGGCCAACACAGCCATTAGGGCCCTAGATTTCCAAGTTGGAGCCCTCTCCTTGTCCGGAGGCACGTGCATTAGATTTGCAGAGTCGCAGGCGACGAGGGACCAGGGCTGTGTCCTCCCAACTCATTTGAGTGGTCTGCGTGCAGCTCAGTTCATACGGCCCCCCAGTAGACAACTCTTTGGGTGCCTCATTGCTGTTTGGATGAAGCCCAATCTGCTGATGGGCCCCAGGGCCCCTTCAGAGTCCAGTCCTTGCTGGTCTCTCCAGCGCTTCCTGCCTTCCCAGCTGTCCCCAGCCACCCACACTCTGCATAGTGCACTTCCTGATCAGAATTTTCTCCAGGCTCTTTCCTCTGCCCAGAAACCTTCTTTTTGCTCAGTTAACCTTCTCTTCATCCTTCGGTGACCTTAGACCTGAGCAGTTGGGCTCCTAGGTATGCAGATCATTTACTTCCTCTGTGTTGTAAGGCTTGTCTAATGTCTGAAGCCCCCAGGAATGTGGCCTTATGAGGACATAAGCTATTTGGCCTTGTCCTCCTGTGTCCCCCGTCCCAGCATAGTGACAAGCAGGTTTCCATGCATATCTGTTAAACATCTGCACACACAGCCCAGTGCCTGCAAGAAGCAATGCTCCCCAAGGTCAGGCAGGGTTCGGCTCACAGGGTAAAGTTCGGCAGACTCTGGAGCCAGGCTGTCTGGGGACCTTGCTGGGCCCTCTGCTTCTCAGCTGGTGCATTGGGCCAGTTGCTCACCATTTCTAGTCTGCCACCTTCTCTTCACTATGGGGTATGCACATCAAGGATTGCAATAGACACTATATGAGTCGATATAGGGTACGTGCCTGACCAGTGCCTGACTTAGAATTGGCAGTCTGTGGAGCTTGCCATTAGGCTTTCGAACACTTAATAGATCTCACCCTCAGTAAAAGGATAAGAGTTTTGATTTGGGGAGGATGGTAGGCCACTGGGATGTGGACGGGAGGGAGACAAAGAAGGAGGAGAATGCTCTTGTGAGACAAGAGAGAATCCAGAGGCTGGAGTAACAACAGCCCTTAGAGAGGCAGGCTGAACGGGGCGGGACTATTCTAGAGCCTCACTAATTTTGTAAGACTTTTGACAGATTATTCACTGGGGACCTAAGGAAGGAGAGAGAGACCCTCTCTTACCCTTCCTTTCCTTGGCAGCCCTCTCTACCCACTCAGGACTCACAGAAGTGAATGTTCTGGGCATTTAGTTACCATCACCTAATCATGTGTTTCCAGTTCAACCCTTGGGTTTGGTGACAACCCCATAAGAAAAGTGAGGACTGACTTTTTTATACAACCAGGGTGATTTCATTTCATTTGTAGGTACTCAGATGGAATGGAAGCCTAGCTTCTGCCTGTCAGCACTTCTGACTCTCCACCCACAACGAAGGACTGTCAGACGAGCAGACTCCAATGTGGACATTTCCAGTGTGCACTCCTCAGAGCCTGAGCGAGGTCACCTGCCGCTCGGCCGCAGGTCTGGGCTCTGGTGTCTACAGGGGAGATGACCTCATACCTCTGAACAAGTTTACCCACGGTCTGAGCCCACCCAGGTACACATGCGAGGGAGACGCCCGGTCCCTCGGCAGCCATGGTGTTCACCGGGTTATGTAAACAATTCAGTCTCGCTGGCAGGTAGGCAGGCGACAGCAAACACTGGCTGACACCTACCCTTTGGTCCCTGGTCGAGGCAAGGGCAATGCTGGTCTGATGTGGGGCTCTGTAGGTCACCTGTTTTCTAGGACACCCGCATTGGACTCCTGGCTCTGACTCTTTGCAGAGTTATTTGGTACCTCTGAACCTCAGTCTTCTCATCTGTCCAATGGGGATAGCAACTTTAGTTATTCCATCAAATCTGAAAGGCTAGAATAAAATGATCCACACATAGAGCTCTGAAGAGTAAGCACTCACTCTGTTAGCTGTTGCTGTTACTGTCTGTTTGGGAGTTCATGAGAAGGTGGCAGCATCCTACCAGAGAAGAGAATCCATTAGTCAAAGTCCTGGATGGGCCTTTTGGTTTGGGAATAATAGATAGGTGGATGGGGTGAGGAATGTCACGGAAGAGGGTGCTGAATTGCTTTGCCTAATGAACAGACAGGGATTGGGGGGGTTGAGTGTGAGCAAGCCGAGGGGGAGGATTCTGGATGAGGTGGAGAGGGGCCCAGAGGCCTCTCCCAGGCAGAGGCAAAAATCAGTGAAAATCCCTTGGGGCAGGAATGGCCTGAGGCCCTTGAGAGTCTATAGGTCTAAAGTTCAACTTGAAGGCATTGTCCCCCCAGGGCTCTGAAGGATCCCCTGATGGAACCTACCGCCCCTCCTTAGTTCTCCATACCTTCTGTGCTGTGTCCTAGCTGACGGGGTGGTGTGGTTTAGGTCTGGAGCCCCAGCCTAATGTCTGGGTCTGGCTAAAAATTATGTCCTATTTATGCCCAATCTCCTGGTGCATGGAGGTTATGCTAGAAAAATCAGGGAGAAGAAGCTGAGTCCCCCTGAGCTGAGATGAGGAGGACAGAAGAGAGTAGCAGGATGAGATGAGGCTGGGGTGGGGCAGACAGAGTTGGTCTGCTGGGGGACCAGGCGAAGGAGCAGAGCCAATGGGAGAGAGGCTGGGCTGCCCTTTGCCCTCAGGACTGGACGTCCAACCTTAGCTGGCATCTTTATGGAGAGTCAGAAGATGGGAAGATTCAAGCAACTAGCTTATGGGTCATATTTACAGCATTTTTAGGAAAAATTGAGAGCTATTGAAATCCCCAAATTCCATCAGTTGCCCCCAAACCCCTGTGCCTCCTTGTCCCCCAGCCCCTCTCCTCAACCAAGTAATGCCGATTTTGACCTAGAAATGGTGTCTGTGTTGGTCCGCTTTCCATTACTAAAATAAATACCTGTGATACATAAACTTATAATGAGAAAAAATACATTTTAGTTCACAGTTTGGGAGGTGCCAGTCCATGATTGATCGGCCCTGCTGCCTTGGGCCTGGGGCAACAGCACATCCTGGCAGAGGTGCATGCACTCACCTCGGGCCAGTGAGTGAAAAGAGGAATAGGAAGAGACGGAGGTCCCACAGTCCCCCCTGAGTGCACATCCTCCACGACCTGAAGATCTCATAGCTTACCGATCATTTCCATTGTTGTCGTTGTTGAGAAATATTCCATTATATGGGTGAAGTAAGAACAAAGGACAGGCAGCTAGTGTACACAGGTGGAGAAGATGGAAGCGGGTTCAAAGGAAATACTAATCCCTTCAAGACACTTCCCCTCCTCCTCACCTGTGGCCAAGGTCATCTGCCCCCAGGGAATCCTCCCAGCAGGGAGTTGTTAATGAGTACCCCTGGGGGCTCCTCCCTGCCTTTGTAGGAGGACAAGATTCACCTTCCCGCAGATTCCAGCTCTGGACCCCCTTCTCCCTCAGGAGAAGCCTGCCTCTGTCCCATCCTTTAAATAAAGCTTCGGACTAGGACTTCCAAGAATGGATTCGTGGGTATGCCACAGCTTGTTTATCCACTTCCTGGTCTTTGGACATTTGGGTTGTTTTCATTAATTGCATTGTTTCAATAAATCAATATATCTGTGTAACTGCATCCCTCTCAAGAAACACCTTGAAAATGTTACTAAGAAAAACATTTGAGTTCAGGGAGTATTAATCTTTTCTCAACTATGGGTCTTTGCTAGTCTGATAATGTTTTAATGCATAGAATCTCAAAGAAAGTCAATTAGATTGAAATATAGTTATCAGATATTAAGAAGAAATGCATGCTGGATGTGGCAGCCCATGCCTGTAAACCCAGTGGCTCGGGAGGCCTAAGCAGGAGGATCACGAGTTCAAAGCCAGCCTCAGCAACAGCGAGGCACTAAGCAACTCAGTGAGACCCTGTCTCTAAATAAAATACAAAGTAGGACTGGGGGTGTGGCTCAGTGGTTAAGTGCCTCTGGGTTCAATACCCGGTAACCATTCCGCCACAAAAAAGAAAAAAGAAGAAGAAGGAGAAGGAGAAGGAGAAGGGGAAGGGGAAGGGGAAGGGGAAGGGGAAGGGGAAGGGGAAGGAGAAGAAGAAATGTGTGATTCAGTAATACATATTTGTTTCTTTGTGGCCTAGTTAAATGAAATCAAGAGGTAAGATTAACAACTGCTGAAATTTCCAAGTGACGGGTGTGAAGAATATGTTGTGATGCTTACATCTGTAACAAGATATAAAATTAGGTATGATTTTAATTGAATTACAGGTATAATTATTTTATCATCTATTCTCTATATTCATAATGGAAGGAGATGCTAAACTTTAGTTTGAGATTCATGAATATAAAAGTATGTTTTTTCCCTTGTAACCTTCCTGGGGAAGAAGTATTCCACCTATGTATCTTTTGGGGACTCGGATTGTGATACCTTGCAAGAATTAGAGATCCTGCTCATTTTGTTGGTACTATCTTAAAAAGGAGGAGGGACTCCTTTCTGCTAATTTCTGTGTTCACCCCAGGGATAAAACCTGGGCCCTTTTCTCTGTTGACTCCGTCTGTGTTTAACCCACCTATTTGAAGCAGACACATAATCCCTAGTTATTTCTGTGCCTTCAGAAACTGCTCAGCTTACAACAGCCCAACAATTATGCCTTCAAATCTGATGAAAGAGCATTTGAACAAAGCCCCAAAGTTCTCCAGCAGATAAAGCATTGAACTTCATCCTATGGAGACGTGCTACCTGAGTTCGCAGCTGTGTACGTGCATTGAAAGTGAAAACGAAAAAGGCAGAAAGCAAGAAGTTTAGCTAAGGGTAGAAAAATACAACTGCTATTTTGTGAGCCTGGAGTTTCTATTGACACATGAGCCCTTTTGATTCTGGGAAAATTCAGCTTCCTGGTTTGAAGACAGGCTTAGAAAACAGCTTTTGAGCTTTACCTATATCAAGTGTTTCTGGACTCACCCAACAGGATTCTTTTCAGGGGCAGTGAATGTAAATGCACCAGAGACCTGCAGAACATCGATCCCTTAAAAACCTCTTACGTTTACAAGGAAAAATAAATACGTCCCAAATACCCAAATCTTCACCAAATATGGTTCTTTGAAAGTTTATGTCTCCACCAATTTTCTCACTCCTCCGAAAAAATCTACAACCTTCCCATTTCCTACTACACACTTATATTGCATTTAGATCTTCTAGGTGCCTTAGTCACATCCTCACTATAAAAATCCATATGGTCAGAATGTGCCTTAAGTAGATTTTCTCCCACATGAGTGTAATGTCAGGAAATGATCAGAGTACCAGAAAAATAAATTTCTAACTTGATGTCAAAGGCCTGAAGCATTCTGATGAGTACAGAGCTTTATTTCTCAAACAGAGTTAGGATTAAAGGTGCAAATTCTCCTCGGAGTGGGTGTTCATTGGCCTAAGTTCCCATGGAGGTATAGTTGTGTGATCCTCAGAGAAGTACCCTCCCCAGTCTGGGAGGACATGTGACATTACTATAGAACCTGTGGAACAGAGCCAGGAGCCTGAGTCTGACAGCTGGAAAGTACTTTCTGGAGGTAAGGCTGAGGCATCTTCCACTCCGACACTTCCCTGTCAGTTCTGATGCGCAGCTGCCTTTGAGCCCTGCAAGTCTGATAGGGTGAGTGCCTTTCCTTTGTATGTCTACAGACGATCGATATTGTTCCCACAAATTCTTGTTTAGTAACAAGCAAACGTGTGGGTCTCCTGTGCAGGGACCACTTCCTAACATAGAGACAACTTGGGAAACTGAGGACTGGAGGTGTTTAGGGAAACCCATCCGACGACACTCAGGCCTCAAGGGCAATGAGAAGGGGGAGAAGGAAGGGTTCCTTTGCTCCCCCTTGTTTGGAATATCTTAGAAAGGCAATCCTGTGTGCTCACAAACACTGTGAATGTCATCTCTGAAGTTTAGGGACCTGAATGGGAAATGGCGTTTCCAAAGCTCTATTCATTTACAGATTGGACGGTCTGGGTAAGGCCAGGGTTGGCCTTCAGAGGGGTGCTAAGCCTGCGTGGTACTTTTGTTCTTTGGTGAAAGAAGCTGCCATCTATGACCCTGTGGAATCAGAGTGTTTGTTCTGAGTGTTAAAGAAAAAGCTAGCCCACACCGAGGGGAGGCAGGGTGGCCCAGGATGCGACTGCGTCCTAACGTAGGGGAAGAGCAGCGTGCAGGCCCACAGCAGGCTTCCCTAGGGCTGCAATGGGGAACACTCTCAGGGGAACTTGGAGTCAAGGAACAGGGTCGTTTCCTCTTTGAGTTTAGCTGTCATTCCTTGGGATGGCGATGGGGTCTCTGTAGAGGAGAGCAGTACCCTAGGCCTTGGGCATCAGCATGTGGTGGCAGTGGGAAAGCAGGTAGTTTCTGCCTTAGGAAAATCCTGGGGTTATTGGGCAAATCATTGATGGGGAGACCAAAAGGAGGGTGTGCAAATGAGCCCTTGGAAAGAAAAATGAGGTGGCTACACTGAACTCTTTACTTTCTAGAGAGTTCACAAGTTACTTGTTCACCTCCTCCTGGGCGTGAATGACAAGGCAATCTTGCCAATCAGACCTACTTGATGGCCAGTTGACTGGACAAATGCATAGGACATTTGCTCCCTGAGCAAAAACATTGGCTGTGCAAACACTCCTACAATGTGGGGACAATTTGGACAGAAAATCAAGTCACAATACTATCCATTCATATGACAAATGGTGATTGTGAGCCTCCTGCATGTCCAGCACTGTTCCAGGTACTGATGGGGACAGTGGTGCTTAAGGGACTCTCTGCCCTCTAGGAGCTTCCTGCCTAGTGGGGAGACAGATGATAAACAAGCAGAACAATGGGTCAGGGCGAGAGGATGGAGATGGTGGTGGGAGGGGAGATAAGCCAGAGGATCAGGGGGGTGGCCATGTTGAGGTGACCTCAGCAGGGCCGGAAGCCAAGCTGTGTGGAGAAGGAGGCAGAGTGCATCAGACAGGGGTGGGTTCGACTGAGTGCAGGAGGCAGACGTCAAGGAGGAAATAGCAGATGCAGTGGAGTTGCAGGTCTCCGGGAAACGTTCAGATTTGCTTCTAAGTAGAAAGTGAAGTCACTGCAAGGATTTGAGCAGGGCAGCGATATTTTAAAGACTGACTCAAGAGGGCTGGGGTTGTGGCTCCCGGGTACAGCCCACTCTCAACATTGAAGGATATGGAAAATGGCAACCCCCGAAAACTGTCTGCCCTGGAGGAAGAGGGAGGAGGAAGGCAATCATTAATCCTCTCCCAGTGCATCCTTTCCCAGGAACAATGGGCCCTGAGGGGGAAAGCAACTCTTATCCCTTCCCAACCACAGCGGGTCCTGGAGGGAGGAGGCTGACACTGAAACGCCCAGTCCTGAACTTTTACCCTTTCCCATCTCCGATGGGTCCTGGAAGGAGAAGAGCAAATGGTGACACTCTGGGTAACAGTGGGTCCCAGAGGAAGAAGATAAGCAGTGAGCACCCAGTTCTGAGCTTTTCCCAGGGACAATGAGGTTCAGGCTTTTTACAACTTTTTTCCTGACTGCCCAGACCAACACATTCTGCCTCAGTCTCCAAGGATTAATTCACCTTCATTATAAGCTATATAACTCAGACTCCTTCTATAACTGGCAGCCATTTTTCTACTCAGGAAATGAGCCCAGCAGCCGTGCCTGATTGACTCTGCTGAGGAATAAAGGAATGCTTGCTGATCTGTTTGAGGTCTGCCTCATCCTGGTTATTGGTGTTTTCATAATGGTGTCAAAATAGTTTTGTTTTTTTTTGCTCACAAAGGCAAGACCCTGGGTTCCATCCCCAGCGCGCACGCACACACACACACACACACACACAAAAATTAAAATATAAAAATAAAGTGAGAGGAAAGAAAGGATGGCGAAGTTGTTGGGTTGAGAATAGGCTCTGGAGACAAATGTGGAGGCGGGCAGGTATAAGAGGCTTTATCATGGCAGTCCAGGCTAGAGATCAAGGTGGCTTGAACCACCTTGTGATGAAGGTGAATCAACTCATTCTTTAGCTGGTGTGTAAACAATAGATTTCAAGGAGTTCTTAGAATGAACTTGACTTCTATTAACCCCTAAACACTGACTGCAAGGCCTTTCCAGACAACGATGGTAAGAAGCAAAGGCCAGAGGCCATTTACTCTGCATCGGGCATCCACGTACTGTTGACTCTTGGCTGTGATCCATAAGGTCATCAAGAACGCTGAATTAGTGAATCTGGGACCTTGGTTCCTAGAGGAATCAGGGCTAGGTTCCTGGGAGCTTCTCCTCACATTTTTGTCACCTGATCAACATAGAAGCTTGTTTTCTGTGTGTCTTATTTAATAAATGCTGCCGATTCATTGTACGGAACCCATGGTCAACAGCACTGCAACTCAAGCTTGAACAAAGCTGATCTTGTCCCACATTCTCTCTAGAAGGCACGTCAAAGCTTCCTTGAGCTCAGGAACACTATGCAGCACTTCAGCACTGGAGTGGGGTCCTTTTAAGCAAAAATAGCACCAACAAAGGCACAATAATGTGAAAAGCATGGCTCTAACTAGACTGGGAAAGGACACCTGCATACTGGAAGGAAGGCAGAGCCCGCTTGCTCACGTGGTGAGCTGGGTGGACACTGGGCAACAGGGCTCTGCACGGGTGTGTGCTTGTGAGAGACCCTGAAAACACACTGAGTCTTGATTTTGGGGTTACAAATATTTACCAATGTAAATTCGGGCTGTAAATATTTGTATTCAAAAATAGCCAAACGAAAAAGGTATTTGCAAGTCGGTGAATCTGCAGACTAAGAAGAGTGACTGTATCATGCACAGTGACACAGCATCCCTGTCAGATGGCTCTAAAAGACCCAGGACATAGAAGAGCCCACCAAGGCACAGAGGGGCTGAGTAACCTGCCCCAAGTTTTCCAGCTGTGAAAAGGATCCAGGGGCTCCATCAGAACCCCCTCCTGCTGGCCTTCTGATCTGTGGAGCGAGCCTGGCACCAGAGACCTCCTCATTCCTTGATCTTCTCCAAATTTTCCTGCCAAGAACATCTTTGGCACTGGGATCATTTCTGAACATTTTTGTTGCTGTTGTTTTTAGGGCTTCAGTACACCGATGCCTCTTTTTAAAAATTTTTTTATTATTATTTTTATTTTGACAGATTTCATTTTGATTCATTGCACACACAGGGGGTACCAATTTTCATTTCCATGGCTGTGCATGATGGACATTCATATTGTTATTGTCAATCATACACGTGCATAGGGTGATGATGTCTGTCTCATTCCACCACTTTTCTTACCCCCATCCCTCCCCCCTCTCATTTCCCTCTACATAATCCAAAGTTCCTCCATTCTTCTCTCACCCCCCACCCCTCCAACCAGATTTTATATCATCATCCACTTATCAGAGAAAACACTCAGCCTTTGTTTTTTGGGATTGCCAGTTATCCCACTCCTTGGTTTATACCCAAAGGACTTAAAATTAGCATACTACAGTAACACAGCCACATCAATGTTTAATAGCAGCTCAATTCACAATAGCTGGACTGTGGAACCAACCTAGATGCCCTTCAACAGATGAATGGATAGAGAAGCTGTGGTATATATATACAATGGAATACTATTCAGCCATAAAGAAGAACAATATTATGGCATTTGCAGACAAGTGGATGGAATTGGAGATTATCATGCTAAGTGAAATAAATCACTGATGCCTCTTATTGTCACTGTCCTGGTAGGACAACTGTTAAGCTGCAGTAAAGACAGGACCTTAGGTTCCAATGCTTCCTGAAAGCCCTACTTTCAAGAATAAATAAACAAGAAGAACACAAAGGGTTTTTTTTTTTTTTTTTTTTTTTTTTTTTTTTTTTATGCTTTGGCAGCAGCATTGGAAGGCTAGCAGCAGGAAAGTGTGCAGCAAGCAGCCTTCATGGTGGCAGGAGAGGGAGGTGGCCTCCCAGTTAGTGTGCTGCTGGACCAGGAGTATGGATCGCATTTCATGAATATCAAGGATTTTTACTATGATCATTATTTTCTTCAAGGACTGAAATGGATCATGCTGTCCTCGTGCGAAATATGTCAGAAAAAATCCTAGTGAAGAGTCAGTTTTTCCCAATTCATTTGTAGCTTAATACAATTTAACTCCATGCCATTCCACCCCAGGCATGCCCTGCCTGCCCGCCAGGGCAATGACCACCACCCAGGTTGGCTAAGAGTGTTAAATAGTGTAAGGTAAACTGTTATGTGCAAAGAACACTCGTCACAGAGGTAAAATCAAAAACATTTAATTTGTAGGAGGAGGCAGAAATACCTTTGAGGTTCTTTTGATAGGTAGCAGGGAGATCTGAACTGAAGGGACCTGTAGAGCTGACCTCCTTCTGGTCAAATTGCTTCTTTGGAAAAAAGCAATTTCCCTAAGGCCACTGGCCCCTACCCTGCTTAAGTCAATAACCTGTTATCTGCAGAGCCATTGCCAGGACCTCACTGCCACAAGGATACAAGCTACCCTGAAGGGGGGACTGTTATGACCTTCATACAGACCGAAGATTCCAAGGCTCTGGAAGAGGGGAAAATTAAACACAAAGGCCACCAATCATAAAATAACAGTGCTCCTAAAATTCTGATGCAATCCTACCGTCAGTTAAGAGGTGGTACCTGGGCAGGACTCTCTAGAAACTTCCCTAAGAACCCCCCCGCCCCCGCCACCCAATAAAACTGGGAAGCAAAGGGGACACATTGCCACTCTCCTCTCTGACAGGACCCATTCTTCCCTTCTCCTTTCTGTCTAATGAGCTTCACTACACTTTTACTAACACTCTGGTCTTGCCTGCAATTTTCTCATGCAAAAGCACAAGAGCTGGGAACACAAGTAACTCCTGTAATGCTCTGGAGTTTAGGATTCCAAAAGAGGACGAGGGGTCACTGAGGGCCTGCTATGTGGATGGCAGCGGCTGGCCTGGCAGATCAAGGTTGGCAGGCGGCAGGTGGAAGTTCAAATGCTATCTCAGGAACAAGGGATCTTGGAAGAACCCAGTACCAGGAACCAAGGCGGCTCCCTCCCAGTTCCCTTCCCCTCAGTGGTAGGATCTGGTTGTTGTTTCTTCCATTTGACGCCATTAGCAAAGATGGGGCTCCCTGCCATTACCCTAGAAACCAACTCTAAAGGGATAATAAACCTGATCTTGTTTTTTGGTACCCACACCTGCAACTGAGCAATGGAAAAACAATTTAAAATGTTAATGTAGACTATAGTAAACATAAAGAGGAGTTTCTGTGCTGTGTATGTTTCTAGTTGATTCTATATTGCTTTATTTGCAAGATGGATGTATTAATTAAAATTATAACAAATAGTTCATACAACATATTTGAATTGTTATTCTATCTGTTATCCATATTTGGGGGGTTTTACCCCCAAACACTGTGCCAATCCATTAATAAAATAAGATAAAACATAACATTTGTGCTGCATTTTCCCCAGTCATTCAGCCTGGTTTTGAGATTTTCCTTGATTGTTTTTTCCTAGGTGCCAGGCATGCAAAGCCTCTTCTTTTCTTCCCTCTCTCCCTTTCTCCTCCCTTTCTCCCTTTTTCTTATTTCTTTCAACCAATCAATGATTTTCTTTCTTTGAAACGAAGACATCAACCTCACAGAGACTGGTGCTTGAGACCTCCAGCCCCCGCTTGTTTTCCAGGGAGTGTCTGGCTTCCGTGAAGACACCATTTACCTTGGCTAGTTCCCTGCTTCTGACGTATTCTGGCTGAGAATGAGATAACAAGTTAGAATCCATTTAGAATTCAGTCATGGACTCTGATGACAATGCAAGTTGTTCATCTTTGTGGAAAACACACTTTAAGAGACAAACTCAATTTTGTGGCTTTGGGCCTGGGGGACTTTATTGCTCACATTTTGGATCTGAGCTTTATCATACTTTGATTAGTGACTTCCAAGTACCTGAGGTGTTAGATCACAGAATGCAGAATGTGAATGATGAAGGAACACCAACATCATCTGATCCAAGGTCTGCACCCAAGCCACACCTTACCAAGAGAAAGGGACTTCCTAAGGCCACAGAACTCACATGAACAAACCCACCACGTGAGCAGCCAGGAGAAAGTGCAGAGGAAGCCAGCCCTCAGCAAGGGTAGGCCCCGCCTCCAGCCTGATCTCTTTCTGGTCTACCTGGCTTGAACTCAACCAGATTAAGAAAAAAAAAGTTAGTAAGATGTTCTACAACAAAATCATGAACTAAATTATTTTATCCTTAAGTTTGCTGAATAAATAAACAAACATGTCAAACATTTAACTTCATATTTTTTTAAAAATGCTTCAAATTATGAATGTAATAGTAATTTTACAAAATGTGGACTTCTTGGATCTTCAAAGTAAACCTGAAATTAAACTTACTGCTGAAGCATGACCTGGGATAGCAGCGTGACCTACCAAAGTACAGTTTATTCAGTCTTTCCACTCCGTGTAGTTTCACAGCAGGGTAGGAACTGTGCTTTGTTTATGTTTATTTCTCCAACATCATCTGAGTCTGTGTCACAGAAAAGGTCCTCAGAAAATGTTTGTGGAGTGATGGATAGATGTCTGCCAGGTAGGTGGATGGAATGACGTCTGGTGAACAGATGGATGGGTGGGTAGATGGATGGGTGGGGGCATGAATGGAGGAGAGGATGGATGAGTAGGTGGGGGATGAATGGATGAGTGGATGGATGGGTGGGTGGGCTGATGAATGGATAAGTGAATGTGGGTGGATGGGTGGATGAATGGATAAATGGATGGGGTGGATCAGTGGGTATAGAGATGAATGAATGATGGGAAGGATGGACAATGGGCAGATAATAGATGGGTAGATGAATGGATAGGCCTTTTCAATTCTGTGAGTAGCACGAAAAGTTTTTCTAGATAATTTAATGAGTGTATCATATAGAGGTGTTGACTTAATTCTGAGATGTATTATACTTTGTTTTGTGGACCTGTAGTAACATGTAGAATGAAAACAAACCAAGGATTGGAAAGAATCACAATGGCTAGCTTGTGAATCTCTTGGCCACTTAGAGTTTACCTGATTCCTACAGGTAAGAGACCTTTTCTAGATGTGTAGGAGCAAGATATGTTCTAGTGCCATCTTATCCCTTTAGCTTTAGCTGTGCTTTTTTCCAGGGTTTCATGTAAGAAATTAGAATTTAGCCGGGCGCGGTGGCGCACGCCTGTAATCCAAGCGACTTGGGAGGCTGAGTCAGGAGGATCGCGAGTTCAAAGCCAGCCTCAGCAACTTAGCGAGGCCCTAAGCAACTCAGTGAGACGCTGTCTCTAAATAAAATACAAAATGGGGCTGGGGATGTGGCTCAGTGGCTGAGTGTCCCTGAGTTCAATCCCTGGTTCCAAAAAAAAAATCAGATTTTTAGGAAATTAAATATCATCAGGGTCCTAGAGCCTTGGAAGCTGACCTTTTGACAAGTGTCAAGGCATTAATATTGCCTTGTAATTAATATTACAGATAAATTTCCTGTATTATAGAAAGGTGAGGTCAATTCCAACATCTGGACCAGCCCCAACAGGGTCAGTCATGTCTGTAGACATATTAATGATATTACTTGGCATTTGTGCAGAAATTTCATGGATTACAAAAAACTTTCAATTATCATCTCTTTCAAAGCTCAGAACACAGTGCAGCAGGTTTCCTGCCAAGAGGGACCTTGCCCAAAACAATAGCTAGAAAGCAGCAGAGTTGAGATTTAAGCTCAGATGTCTGGATGCAAATTTTTTGATCTCTCCATCCATATCCCAAATACCTGCTCATCAGGACTCATCAGGAAACTATAGGAGAAGTATGTTTCATTTTTGAGATAGGGTCTTGCGATGTTGCCCACACTGGCCTCTAATTCCTCGACTTAAGTGGTACTCTTGCCTCAGTTTTCCAAGTAGCTGGGATACAGCCAGCCTTACAGGAGATGTTTTAAGGAGTTTGAGGTTCTCACCACACAAAACATACCTCCTCATCCACACTTCCAGAACTCCTGGTGAAATCAACACCTTGGCTTGCACATTTTCTCTGGAAGGCTCTGTATTAGGGGGCTGGATGGAGGTTGTCCCTCCTCAAACACCATCATTATCATTTTTGACTGGTTGTTGGCAATCCATCTGTCTATGGATTTTAGGATGTTTAGACACATCCCAGTCCTCTACCCACTAGTTACCAGTAGCATCCTCTAACTATGGCAATCAAAAATTGTGTCCAGACCCTGTCCAATAGAGTACAAAATTGTCCCAGTTGAGACCAATTCTCAAATAAATGACCACAGATCTGTTTTGTCAGGTTACCTACCATCCACATAGGTTTCAGAATTTAGGAGGGGTTTAAAAGGGGTTTTAAAGAGTTAAATAAACTCAAGTTCTTAAAAGAAGTAGGAAGAAAATACATGGGATGGGACAGTTTTATAAAAATACCACAATGCTAAGTGAAAATTCATAGATAGAGGTAAAAGTTTTAAAATTGAGCTTCTAGCCAGATGCAAAGGTGCGTGCCCTTAATCCCAGCGACTCAGGAGGTTGAGGCAGGAGGATTGCAAGTTCAAAGTCAGCCTCAGCAACTTAGCGAGGTCCTAAGCAGCTTAGTGAGACCCTGTCTCAAAACAAAAAAATAAAATAAAATAAAGGACTGGGGATGTGGCTCAGTGGTAAAGTGTCCCTGGGGTTCAATTAAAAAATAAGTCAAGCTGGGCGCAGTGGCGCACGCCTGTAATCCAAGTGACTTGGGAGGCTGAGTCAGGAGGATCGAGAGTTCAAAGCCAGCCTCAGCAACTTAGCAAGGCCCTAAGCAACTCAGTGAGACCCTGTCTCTAAGTAAAATACAAAATAGGACTGGGGATGTGGCTCAGTGGCCGAGTGTCCCTGAGTTCAATCCCTGGTTCCAAAAAAAAAAAAAAGTCGATTCAAACATAAATGAATGAATTCAAAAATTAATACATCAATAAAATTGAGCTTCTGTCCCAAGTTTTGGTATTGTTTCTATGTCCAGCAGAATCCTTGGTGCTGCTCCTGGTGTCTAAGTGAAGGTGACAGGGGAGGGAGAGGCCTGAGCGGGAGGGCGGGAGGCGGGGGGGGGGGGGGGGGGGGGGGGGGGGTGGGTTCTGCAAGCTCCGGCCCCTGCCCTGCTCCCCAGAGCCCACCTGTGTGTCTGAAGCCCGTCACGATCCTCTGCCTTTCCCTTCCAGACTACAGGACATCTTCCTGAAAGGCCTTTTTGCTAGTGGTCTGTAATAAGATAACAAAGGGATTTCTTCTTCCTCTTCTTCTTCCTTTGTCTTTGCAATCATTCAGCAAACATCCCTTCAAAATTGATTTGTTCTCAGAATACTGCGCGAGCACGTGGAGCATCCAAAAGAAAATAGACCATCTTGCCAGCTGGATGGGTTCACGGCAGCAGGACCATAGCATCACTGTCCACCCGGGGACACTTCCAAGCATGACAGGGGTGCTCTCACAACTACGCTGCTGAGACCACGGGCATAATTTCTAGGACCATCACTGGCTAAGTGGGACAAAGGGTCACTCTGCTCACTGAGTCTCTTCCAGTGTTTATTAAATGCTGTCAAGCTGTGATTGCTCTGCTCTCTGGGACAATACCGTCAACCAGGTCAGAACACACGTCGCGCAGAGTATAATATACACATTATTTGATTTAAAACTCCTGATAACAATGGTCCTACTATAATTTCCCCTGTTCCAGATGAAAACCTGAATCAAGACCACACAGGTACTACAAGGTAGGGCAGGCATTTAAGTCAGGCCATCTGATCTGAGATCCACCCATTTGCCACTGACGGTCCTTGGTGTCCATTGTGTGGAATGTCCTCGCTGACCTGTGAGACGCGCAGATGTTCTTCCATAGCTGACCCTGCAAACCCTGCCTGCTCTCTCAGGTCTCTGAAATGCCTTACAAGCCACTGAGCAAAGCCAGGCAGATCAAGAAGTGGGTTTGAAGCCACTTATAGGTGGGAAGGAGCAGATAAACTAGAGTTGCAAGAGAGCTTCTGAAGGAGGAGACACCTCCACCCGCTGGGGAGAGACAGGGATCCCTGTGGAAGCAAGTCCGTCCATCTGGAAAACAACACAAGCAACAAACCCTTAAGTGATTTAAAAGCCCTTGAAAAAGCAGGTTGTGGTGGTGCACGCCTGTAATGCCAGCACTTGGGAGGCTGAGGCAGGAGGATCGCGAGTTCAAAGCCAGCCTCAGCAACTTAGCGAGGCCCTAAGCAACTCAGTGAGACCCTGTCTCTAAATAAAATACAAAATAGGGCTGGGGATGTGGCTCAGTGGCCGAGTGTCCCTGAGTTCAATCCCTGGTTCCAAAAATAAATAAATAAAAGCTCTAGAGGCTTTTTTTTGTAATCTCAGGGCTACTTTGCTTCAAGATTCCTCATGATACACAAGGTAAGAGAGAGAGCTCTACAATTTTAAAGGTTAGTCAATTATGAACACTCTTGCCTCTTGTTGCCCATCCCTGAATCCGTCACCTCTGTTTAACCCTTCCTGGTATTTAAATAGCTAATCTAGAGCTGGCGGCAGGGTTGATAACATACAGATCTTTGAGTGACTTCACAGTGACCTTCATGACTCTATTTATTTGGTATTTTTGTTCCTTTACATGAACTGACTTGGCCCCTACCGATAACTAAAAGTATTTGCTGAAGTATTCACCAAAGTCAATAGATAAGAATTGCTGTGAACACAAGTCTTGTGACATTAGTTTGTCCCCCAAAGTTAAAAACCAACTAAGAAAAAACTTTTTTAAAAACTAGTTCTGATCGATGATTAGATATAGCAAGCATTCATTCATTCTGCATATTTTTATTGAGCTTCCGCTATGCACCTGGTTCTGTTCTAGGCAATGACAGACAAGAACCTCTCCCTTCACAGAGGGGGCGTGAGTTAGGGTAGACATAATAAGTGAGTAGAATATATTATCTGTCAGGTGGAGGCAACTGTTACAGGGAGAATTAGGTGGAGAAGGATGCCAGGGAGTAGGGGCTGTGCTTTAATCAGGGTGCTCAGGAGAAATAGGTTCATCAAACACCTCAGTGAGGTAAGGGGGCAGGCCAGGAGGATACAGGGAGACCCCAGGCAGTGGAATGCCCAGGAGTTCTAAGAGCAGCACAAAGCCCAACGTGTCAGGAGCAAAGTGCACAGTAAGCCCCTTGGTCTTCAGGGTCAGGTTCCAAGGCCTCCAGTGAATGCCTGCAATCATGGATGTGCTGAACCTATTTTTTTCTATATGTGAATTTTCCCTATAATAAAGTTTAATTTGTAAATCAATCACAATAGGAAAGGAAAAACAGTAACTCCGGGACCATTACTAAGTAAAGCAGGGATCACTTGAACTCAAGCCATGTGATACTTAGCAGTCAATCTGGTGGAGAAGATGGCTACTAAGTGACTAACGGGCAGATAGCATATACAGTTTGGATACACTGGACAAAGGGGTGACTCACATCCTGCACAGGACAGCATGCAATTTAAAACTTATTTATTTCTGGAATTTTCTACCTGATATTTCTGGAGCACAGTTGACCACTGTTGACGGAAATAGTGGCAACCAAAATGTCTGATAAGGGAGGACAAGTGTAGTAGGCAATGAGGCCAGAAAGAGATTGAGATTGTCACATTTTATAGGACCTCCTACTTCTTGCATAGGACTCAGCTTTTCTTGGTGTGAGGCAGGGAGACTTTGAAAGATTTCAAGCATGAGAGTAGCATGGCCAGTCGACTTTTGAGGCTCAGTGGGCTGTGGGGTGCAGTGTGGACTGCAGATGGCCTAGGAAAACAGGGTCCCATGAGGAGGTCATGGCAATAATTCGGCTACAGAATGGTAGCAATGGAGGCTGGGTGCCATGGTGCATGCCTGTAATCCCAGCAGCTGGGAGGCTGAGGCAGGAGGATCACCAGTTCAAAGCCAGCCTCAGCAAGGACCAGGCACTAAGCAACTCAGTGAGACCCTGTCTCTAAATAAAATACAAAAGGGCTGGGATGTGGCTCAGCGGTCAAGTGCCCCTGAGTTCAATCCCCAGTAACCCTCCCCACCCAATAAATGGTAGCAATGGAATAGAGGGAAGAGGTTGGATTCTGAATATATTTTATTTCCTTTAAGTTTTAGGACGTGACTAAAATTAGCCATGTTAAATAATTGTTGATTACACTTTTAAGTGAATTTGTCTTCAATTTTATGAAGAATCCAGTGTAAGTAAATATTGTTTAATAGTGCCATCTGCACAGACTTCTAACAGCTCAAGTTAATTAACTTAAAGGAACTGTTACCCTCAAAGCCTATGTTTAGAGACACTTTGGCTGGGTGGAGTAGCACACATCATCCCTACACTGGGGAGAATGAGGCTTAAGTCCAGGAGTTTGAAATCAGCCTGGGCAAAACAGTAAGATCCCAGCTCAAAAAAATAAGGCCTGGAATGGTGGCACATGCCCATGATCAAAGCCGCTCAGGCCAAGGAGTGGGATAGCAGGGTCAAATGGTGGATCCATTCCAAGTTTTCTAAGGAATCTCCACACTGCTTTCCAGAGTGGCTGCGCCAACTTGCACTCCCACGAGCAATGTATGAGTGTACCCTTTTCCCCACATCCTCGCCAACACCTGTTGTTGCCTGTGTTCTTAATAAAAGACATTCTAATTGGGGTAAGATGAAACCTTAAGGTGGTTTTGATTTGCATTTCTCTTATAACGAGGGATGTTGAACATTTTTTCATAAATCTGTTGATTGCTTGTAGATCTTCCTCTGTAAAGTGTCTGTTCATTTCCTTGGCCCATTTATTGATTGGGTTATTAGTGTTCTTGGTGTAAAGATTTTTGAGTACTTGGTAGATTCTGGAGATTAGTGCTCTATCTGAAGTGTGTGTGGCAAAGATTTTCTCCCACTCTGATCAGATTACTACAGTGATGCAGCCACATCAATGTTCATAGCTGCTCAATTCACAATAGCTAGATTGTGGAACCAACCTAGATGCCCTTCAGTAGATGAATGGATAAAGAAACTGTGGTATATACACACAATGGAATATTACTCAGCCATAAAGAAGAATAAAATTATGGCATTTGTAGGTAAATGGATGATGTTGGAGACTGTTA